>APFE030057163.1:0-64714 GCA_000404065.3 Pinus taeda
GCGGTTTCCCCGCCGTACCCTCGCCACGCGTCAACCGCCCGGGTTGTTCGGAGCCTCCCCCCTCTTACCACTTACCGCCCAAGGGTGCTCTGGGGAAATCGCTTACCGCTTGCCCCCTCCTGCTGACATCATACCCATGTCAGCATGATGTCAGCACCCTCGTCCGCCACCGCTACTACACGTCACCTCCACGTCGTCCATCCGCCCGCATGCCCTGCCACCGTGTCACCGCCACATGGCCACTGACGTCAGCCGCCACGTCACCCTGCCGTACCCGGACCCACTGATGATGTCATGCTGACGTCATCGCCGAAAAAGTGCCAAAAGGCCAAATTTGCATAAAAATTCAGGAAATGACCGTTTTATGTCATTTTCACTTGTCAATTTTCAGAGTGTTGTGCATGCGGAAGATGTCGTTTACGGCCAAAATCGCGAATTTGTTCACCCAAGCTTCTGCTACCCTCAAATTCGACTCAAATTGCTTGCCATTATTCCAGCTTGACACCGTCGGCATTGAAAAATCCAGGTATTTGCCATAGTAGACCTATTTCACCCATGTTTATGCCATTTTTCTCCTCAATTTCCTGTAAAACATCTCTGCAAAGCTCCTCATAGTCAAATTATCTGCTAAAACTACCCAAAAACTTGGTAAAGTCCCTACACCACGAAGCTCTGCAAAAATCCATGCCCTTCTGTGAAATTCACCATTAAAAAGAAATTTTAGAAGCCGAGCTACCGGCTAAAGCCCATATAACTGCACACTGATCCCTGTTATCAGAATTCCCTTTGAAAAAACCAGCTACTTAGCTCAAAACACTCTGGTTTCTTCCAACAGAGTGCCCCACAGTTCATCAACCCTGTAAAATAGTCTCCTCATACTCTCAGAACTGCTCACTGTCAAACACAATTCAGTGGGCAGTCCTCAGCCTTTGCACTAATTCTGACCTCAAGTAATTACCCAGTAAAGTTCAAGCATGGCCACTCCATCTGCTCTAGATGTTGCTCCTGTTAATCCACCCAGTAAGGAGCTTGAAGCTATGCCACTTGTGGACAGTGATTTCCTCATTGCAGATTTTGTGGCAGAGAGGAACCACCTTCAGACCTTCTGCCAGCTGAGGAACAGTCACTTGGACAACAGTGACATATATGGTATCTGGGAATCAAATCTGCATATCTATTTCTAGCCTTCTATTAATGTCTTTCCTGAAGTGATTCACCTGTGTGCAGAAAATTATGACCAAAAACTCAGAGTTGTTAAGTCTCCATCTGGGAGCATCCTCTTTAACATAACTCCTGATTCCATCAATCAGATGCTAAATTACAAGAAAACCCAACTGCTCTACCCTTTTTCCATAAAGTATTTGCTGGATGAGGGCTCCAAGCTCTCTAGCATTGAGATTGCTGCAGTTGCCAAAACTTTCATGAGGGCAGACTGCCAACCATCTGGGCCACCTCCTTTCCCATATGAAAATTTCAATGAGGTAGGCAAGTTGCTTGTGGACATGATATCCTCTGTGCTGGGGTTCTCCATAAATGAACATGTTGATGAAACTGTATTGGTCTTGTTATCTGCATATAGCCTTGGGAAGCCCACTGCTACAAAATACAATTATGCCAAGTTTATTGCCAACAAGATACATGACCAACTACTGAGGCTGGACAGGGAAGAAATATTTAAATATTCATCATACATCTATCACCTCTTCATGTACTATCAGACAGATTGCTTCCAGTGCCCCATCAAGAAGCTGGATTCACATGGTGAGAGGAGGTCTGTCATCTTCTGGTCTTCAATTTTCCATCAAGTCCAGAACTCTCCCTACTCCTATTGTGAATTCATTCACCAATTTGTCTATCCAGTCACATGCCTCTTGAAAAGGACTCCTCTTGCCAGATTGTCAAAAGATATGCAAAAAATCTTACAACTGTCCAGGAATTACAAAATAGGTGATTGGTATTTATACCAAAATCACACAGTCATCACGATCTATGGTTGTGAGCTCTGTCCTTATAGGCTCCGAAGATATGTGCCTATGAGATTGTTTGCCTTGAAATACTATAGGCAACTCATCAATTTTGACCTTACACACTTCCATAGTGCCAAGAAGAAAGCCAATCTCAAATTCAGAGACCACCTAGGCCCCTTCATCATGAACAAAAAAGATGGTCGGCAAGAGGCTGATCAAATATTGGGGCAATAGCTTAAACTTAAAAGGAGCTTCTGGTGGGTCCCTTATGACCCTGAAGGCTTTATCAGTGCTAGAAGAGTCAAGTATAGGCTGCTAGCCTATAAACATTACCCATATCAACAAATTGAACACTTTGCCAACCAAGATGAATGGGTGCTTGGTACATTAGTAGAGGAATTTACTGAGGAGGAGACAATGGAGCAGACTGTGAAAGATTTAGAGAAAAATCTTGACTTGGATTCTTGTCAGCAGGTCATATTCAAGCAACCAGTCCAAGTCGGAGAAGGCACATCCACTGCTACAGTTGCACAGACCACCCAACAGGCATCTACAACAACAACAACCACAACAAAAGGCAAAGAAGTAATGGATGCACAATAGGAGATAGAGGCAGGGCAGCCCAACACTTCAAAAGAACAAAGTCAAGGGCAAGCCCCATTACAGCAAGCTGAAGCACCTCAAATTCTAGTTTTGCAAACGCCTCTCAATGAAGAGAGAGGCAGAAAACGAGATAGAGAGGAGGTCACACCTCCAAGTGGGTCAACACAGCAACCGGAGGCCAAGAGGCCAAGAATTGACCCTCAGACCGAGGAAGAAAACATCAGTGAAGAAAGAGCAGAAAGCCAAAGCAGAGAAAGAGAATCCAGCCAGCAGACTGCCACTAGTTCATTTCAGCAGGAACAAGCCATGCAGCAAAGTACAGAGGTGTCCTCTTCTAGGCAGAAGGGCAAGCAACCAGTTTGAGTCAAAGGGTCATTTATGGAAATCAAGGCCCAAAATGAACTCTTAAGAGTTAAACTATATTATTAATTCTTAAAGACAACACCCTCCAAGAAGCAGAGATTGATGGCAGCATATGACATCAAGGAGGATAAGAAGATTTTTACTCATCTTAAGCCTAAAGTTCCAAAGCCTAGATCATCTGCAGACTACACCAAAACAAGTCTAGAGGTCCTCTCCAAGGACATACACCCCATGGATCAGATAGAACTGCACAAACAGACGGGGGAAATGGTGTATGCCACAGTTGCAGACAGGGCCATGCTGGCCCATCAGTTAAAAGAATCACTAAAGAATACAAATACATAGCTAGATTTGGAAAGGATGTCTTCCACTGCTAAGGACAACAGAATAAAAACTTTGGAAGACATAATCATTGATCTAGGACATGATCCTAAAAATCCAAAGGGTATTAAAGCCCTTATGAAGAAAAAGGAGGATGACATTGCTTCACTGAGGAAGCAGGCAAAGCTGCCTCCAACCATTCACCCTCAAACAACAGAACTTGCACAGGAAAAGCAAGTATATGAGGCCATGGATCTGCTTCTGAAGATGAATCAGAGAATATTACAGATGGAAGCAGAATTAGAAAAGGCATTGCAGGACAAGCAAGGGGAGTCAACCTCCCAACCCCCTCAAACTTCTACAACTCTTGGCCCTGCCCCTCCTACACAAGCAGCAGCAGCCCCTCCTACCATCCCAGCACCTACCACGGCCACATCAGCAACAGAGGCAACAGCAGCAACAACAGCACCAGCAGAATCAAGCATGAGCATGGAGGACTTGATGAAAGCTGTCAAGGAACTTGAGGTTCAGGTGACAGAAATCAATGAAGCCAAAGATAGACTGGCCAAGCTAAAGGCCAGCTATGACAAGTCCAAAATGACAGTAGCAGAGAAGCAGAGAGAGATAAAGGCCTTGGAAACCAAAGTAAAAGCCTTGGAAAAAGAATTGCTTCTAAGCAAAACTCTGGCAGAAATCAAGAAGATAATTTGGGCCAAAATTGGCCAATCAATCCATGACCAATGGAGGTCAATCCAGGAAATACATGAGCAAATTGAACTAATAGGCATAGCTCATGTTGAGATACAAAAGGCCAGAACAGCACTAGGAATCATGCCTGAGCAGGCCAATAAAATGATACATTTCCTCAATACTCACGCTAGGGAGGAATTGGCAGCACTGGAAATAAATAGCAGAACAGACACTATCCTGACAGCTAAAAAAGTGATAACTTTGAGAAATTTCACTCAAACTCTAGAAAGAAAATGTTAGGATATGAAGGCATAAATAGATGAATTCAGGGCAAAGATGACAGCATTGCAGGATAAAGGACTGCCTAGCCTAGTGACTGGCACAGGACAACTGCTGGCATATGATCAATACATCACAAGGATCAACAATTATGTTGAAAATCAGATCACAGCATCCACCAGCTCCACAGAAGAAGCAGGGCCTCCCTCTGGGAAGTCTTTGTACGAAAAATTAGAGAACTTATTTTTTATTGAACATGAGATTAATGATCTGTTTGAAGTGCCTCCAAATTTTTACAGATATACTGAAGCAGATGAAACACTTGTAAAAATAAGGAGACATCAGCTACCTCCAGCTGATTGGTGGTAGGCAATGCTGGAAGTGCTGCCCAGGTGATCCCACTATATTATTTCTTTCTGTGAAAATTCAGATCTCAGCCACAGTACAGGTCAGCAGATAATCAAGCACGCAGATATCACAGGAAGCATCCATACAATGACTCATCAAAGCACTCAGACAACATGCTCAATTAATGCAAAATTAAAGACACAGCTACAACCAACTTTGCTGATCCAAAAAGTCAAAAATTGTCTGACAGAAAGATAGCTGCCATCTCAACATTAATTGCTATAGTTATTTCTTTCATTTACTTTTTGTAAGAGAGTTGGTGGTGTAATTTATTGCACAATAACTCACTATCTAGATATTTTGTACCCTATTTTTGTATACAAATCCCCTCAAAGAACGTATTGAGGGTAGGTTGTAGTGAAACTCTTTCAAAAGAGCTGTATTGTATATCTGATACATTTTGATAATACAAATTGCTGGTGGAGTTCCTGGTTCCTATACTATCTGAAGGTGTAAATGAATGGCTCTGTTATGTTGCAGAATTCTTGTGTCATTTGCTGGAACAATAAGTTATTCTTGAACTGTGTTCTTGTTTTTTTGTGTATGCCATAATTCATATATGTTCATGATCATAGTAAATAGAGAAAAAGAATAGTTTAGGATTTGTTTGAATACACCCTATGCTCAATCTCTATTTCTAAATATGTTTTCTTCTGGATTAGCCATGGATATGAATTCTTAATTGCTCATGTCTAAACTAATTCTCTCACTGTGAATATTGTTTAAGAATTCTTAACTTCTCTTAAGCAATGCTTTCATTTCTCCTCTTGTTAGCATAGTGGAAGATTCTCAATTGCCTTTCACTCACTAATTCCATAACTTCATTACATAATCTCAAAAAATTGTTCCACAGATGCCTATCTGGCTTTGCAGCAATACTCTGTCTTCAGAAACATACTTCAACATCACATTGCCCTGAACTCCATTGCCCAATGGCCCAAACTGTTCTGTAATTTGTACCTCAGCTCTGTTTGAATTCACCAACCAACAAAACTCAAAACAAAATCAACACACCATAACTAGCCTAAAATCACCCACCAACAAAGCTAAATCATAAAGAGAGAGCCCTCTCTGTTTGCAGGTAGGCTAGGACCTGTAACTGAAAGATTGGTTAGTGGTTACCTCGGCTATATTCCCTTTAGGAAGCAGGTAAGAACCTGAGTGATAACACAACCAACATGCATTTTCATTCATGAAGAGTATGATTGGGAGCTTGAGCATCAACACTCGTCAAAGGATCACTCCTTTCTGTCCGAGCCTTGTCCATTCTTCCCTGACCTCTTTAGTGAACCTTCCATCCATGATTTCTCATGTTTATCTCCATCTACAGGTGCACCCATTTTTGATCTCTCGTAGGACACACTAGAGGTTAGTCCATCATCCGACAACGAAGAGGATAAATTATTCATTGAAAATTCACTTGACTTTTTATCTTCCTTTTCCGAAAACAAACAGGGTGAATTTGTACTCTTATCATCTACCCCTCTGTTTGGTTCATCAGATCATGAGGATGCTGATGAAATCATTAATTTTGTTGATCACATATGTTGTGATCAATTTACTCCCATATTCGATCATGATGATAATTCTATCACAGTTGGTTTTTCAAAGACATCGATTTATGATGATCTATGTGACAAGGAAGGTTAAACCCCCTAAACTGTCGAGGTACTTTAGCCTGAGCTAATGGTTATGTTAGGCCATCATTTTCCTGAGGTTGGTTTCGCTACCGATCAGGAAATTATTGAAACACCAAAGGCTCCTCATCACACATCTGTATGCATTGAAGATCAATCTCACACACAGATCATACTTCCTCCGCTCGAACTGCACGATGCCATCGTCCATACATTGGAGGAATCTTACATTGCAAGCACACGTGCATGATGAAAGTTGTCTTTATTTATTTTGTTTGCTTGCATGTCACAGTTAAGAGTATGCGTATGCTTAATATGTACACGTAGTGTCACACAGAACCGTGACAAGTCTATGGACTACATGTCCTGTACTTGCACTCACTTATATTTTGTGAACACATTGAAACATGGAGTGTTCTTGTATTAATTGTTATATCTTTCTTGTTTGTTGGTTCACACAATTGAGTTCCTCGTGGACCATGCCTTCACCAAAATGGGTCAACTAATGCACCGGTGGTTGGATTGGATGTATCACTTCACGTGATCAGGCCCATGCATCGTTAGCTTAGGAGTAGTAGTAGTGTTTCCTTTTGGTTGTTTTCTTGCATGCTTGTTTTCTTACTTACTTCACATGTTTGATTGTTTGCTTGCTTGTTTTTTTACCTTCTTTTCTTTCACATTTACTTCTTCTTTCGCTTTGTTTTATGTTTGTTTTCTTGTTTTGCACTCGCAGGTTAGTTTTGCATGAAACCGCGTGTGACTCTTTAAACAAGCTGGGTAAAGTAAAAGGGGACTTGTACAACTATCAACATTTTGTTATTTATTATCCGCTCTCTTATGTAAGAACTTGTTATCTTCAATCTCAGACACATCAATGGAAAATACATATTGTTCAAAGTGAACCTTGGTGAAAACACAACGCTTGCGCACTAACTAGTGTCACCTACTCTAGTCGGTTTTTTTTGGGTTAACCCTTGGCAGCTCAATCAAGTAGCGTATAGTGACAGGGAAAACCTTAGAAAGAATGTCAGAGGTATAAATGTAAACTACTTCTCTGAAGGAACAACCTCTTTTATGCTCAATAAGTCGGGATCCCTCTTCTACCTCTGAAATGAATAAGTGCTATGCACAGACATGAAAATTGAAAAAATGAAAAGAGAAAAGTTCAAAAAATGAAAAGAGAACAAGGATAAAGTAGAGAAAGGCTTTCTATGTAGAGAGGTGTTCCAAGTAACTTCGTCATGGTAATGACTAGGCTTGCTAGCAATGGAGCGATGCTTCTGTTCCTGTGTGGCTCCACCGGGGTACTATCTAGGCTTGCTCGCAATGGAGCAACACCAGAGTTAAGACTAAGACTCTAACAACTATACTACTTGTGCACCAATATACCCCTCAACCCCAATTGAAGCAATTATGCTGGCTTGGATTGAAATGTGTGTCAACCGACCGAGAGCTTAGCATATGCTAAATCTTACAAGCAAGCAAGTGTGGAAACCAAGATGAACTAAGAACTTAACAATACTTCTGGAGGTGTTAGACTTGCTTTCCACAAAAAAGGTCCATTCAAAGATTTGAAGTTCTAGTAGTGTGTCACCAAGTGTTGTAGCTACTACAACTACCCTCCAAAATTTTTCCTTAGCTTCATTTTTGAGATTCCCTACCAACCATCCTCAATAACATGTCTTGCACTATCAAGTACACAAGCTTTATTGGTTTTATAGTAGGTTGACATCCTATGCATGATAGCTTGTTGCATCCCCCTAACAGGTTGTTTCTCCAAACTTGCTTTGCTTGTAGGCTGAGCATCTCGCTCAGAAAATTGCATAATTCTGGAGGGGAACCAGCCTTTGCTCTAGAAATTGTGCAATCTTGACTGGAAACCTGCTAGAATCTAGAATTGCACAATTCTACCTATCAACCTTCCTTGGAAAAACTGCGCAATTTGACCCAGCAGGACTTCTCAACCTAGAAATTATCCAATTCTAGGTAGTAGTGAGTTGCTCAGCCCAGAAATTGCACAATCCTTCTCAGTAGCTAGCCCAGCTCCCTCCCAAAAATGAACAAATTTTCCCCTCAGTTAAGCAGGTTGTTGCATGTGCCATTAAATTGACCGTTTTGACTTAGGACCAAGACAATTTGACCTGCATGCATGGGCCGCTTTTGCTCGAAATAGAAAACGACAACATGGAAAAGCATCCCTATATTTTAGGGATCTATTTTTAGTGGTTGGAGGTTACATGCAAAGATCGTTTTAGAATCTTTCCTGCAAGTGTCACTTTTTCCTAGATTTGTGGTATGTGCATCACGAGCCTCAAAATTATTTATTCGAAGCTTTAGAGCTCACTTATTCACATCGATATTAGAGTTCTAACATCCACAGCACATCCAAGACTCTTCGACACATTCAGCTCAGTTATTTATAGGTAAGTCCTGTTAACTTGTCTTTTGCAGAATTTATATTGCTTTCTGTGTTTTACCTTGTGTGAGTGATGTTTTCCTGATTTATGTGAACGTTTGTTGTCATTTGCGTGCATATTAGCTTGTACTAGCATTGTTTCATTTTTCATTAGCATCTCACTACTGTCGCATGAATGACATTGTTTTGCATGAATAGTTGTTGATTTGGTGACTCTCTTCACCAACATGCATGTTGTTCCATTTTCTAAATCCTTCATTCATTGTTTTCATGCAATATCATTCACTCCTACTTACACTCAGTATCACCATGCATTCACATTCACATTTTCCTTCAGTTACCCGTCGGCGGGTCTAGGCAACCTTGGCCTAGACTCTGCCTCACGAAGACAACATTGCACAATCCCAAGGGGGGAGGCTCTACCTTCCTCTCAGGAAATGTGCATTTCAACGGTGATGACTGCTAGCCTAAACAATTGCGTAATCTGGTCATTGGGCCTACATCCATTACCAACAGACATTGTGCATTGCACAATTTTAGCAGCCAACAGGCTAGTCTGGATTGAGAATTACATAGTTTTAGAAGCCAATGAGCCTCCCAACAGCCCAGACTATCTTTTGCGCAATTCTGAAAGCCAGTCTCTCAGCCTCCAAGAAAAAATTGTGTAATCCTTGCCAGTCAATCCCCAGGTATGTTTCATGTCATTCCTCAAAGTTTTCTTTTGTTTTAGCTGACAGATTTCTTGCCATATATGTTTCTATGTATCCAAATCTAGCAGGTGTTCATCGGCCTCTCAGCAGTTCAGGATCAATGGTCTTTAAGAGAGCAAGATCAAAGGAAACTAAATGAAGTGTAGTTGGAGTAGCAGTTGAGTACGTTTCTACAAGTATGTCGATCTATGAAGACACCAAGATGATTGTAGATAAGGACATCAAGCTAAAATGGTAAGAGGTCAATGATACATTTGCAGGCACATTTGGGGAAGATCTCTAAGAATACCAAGTCTATGTGAACATCCACAAGTCTGGCTTGTACCAAATTGCACACAGGTATCCCGTGTTCCCATGCACGTACATGATACATGGATTGTCTCACCACTAATCCTGAACATGACATGAGAAGTGTCAGCAGGGCAGAGATTGCTACCTTTAAGGCATAGGATTATTAACATATGTATCATATGTCGAAGCCAATGATCACCATGGAGACACCATTTTACATACCTAGCAGCAATGCCAACTCCAGAGATATCTTGAAGAACTAGGTGAAGAAGCCGGCCAAATTCAGGATGACACCCAACCAAGTCTACAAGACAATGATGCTACGAAATGTGTATCAATACATGGTCATATTTTCATGTCACCTGTATGGCCAAGAGAGCACGAAAACCCTCCCTTAGAGTTAGGTGATCGCATTGGACCAACAAGCGAGAGAAGGTGAAGAATGAAACTAGTCTAACATGTTGGCTCACTAGCTAAACAAACATGTAACAAGAGCTCGAAATCCACCCAAAGGTCAACAGGGAAAAATCTACATGTCTGCTTACATCTTGGATGAAATTTGTGCCCCTTAGGAGTTCCCGGGCTTGAAGTAGGCATGGACATTGGCAGAGACATCTATGTACACTTATTGTAAGATTTTGTCCAAATGAAACTTCAAAGTTATCACAGAGCTGTTCGATAATTTTGTCACCCCGATGTACAAGATGATATTTGAACAGGCTCCACCCTCCATGTCAAAGGCATCAATTGAGGCACTGATCAATATAGCAGATTAGTATGGCTCACAATCCAACACCTTCATATGGATGTACAATGTGGAGAATCCTCCACATCTTCTAGCAAATTTTTCCTTCAACAAACGCATAATGTAGGAAGTATCATATCACATCTCGACAGGATTGATAGCTAGACTACAGAGGAAGAAAAAGGCACCATGGCTCGCTCTTCCATTGCAAATCGGGTTATGCGAGATAAGGAATTTCAAGCATGTGGATGTTGAAGCAGAGGAGATCACGAAATGCCCATTCTATGCCCGAAGCTACAATCCATATGAGCCACATTATCTTGTAAAAGATCACTCAACAAGAGTATAGTTTAAGTGGATCCATAGGACATGTCATTTGGCATAGGAGGACCCATGGAGTTATTGTTGTATCTTCTCTAGATCCAATGAACCAGTCGGCCTTGTTGTGGAATGGTTAGTGAAGCAACGTGAAGCAGTGTCCCAAACAGCACCAGTAGTAGAGGTAAACATACAAGGGCGCGACTAGGGAAAGAGGAAGATTGTCAACAACATGGAGGAGGAAAAAAGCTACAAGTTCTGAGGAGACCCACTTGTGTAGAAAGAAGCTTTGGCAATAGACGCCAAGACAAAATAATGGGATAAGAGGAACGCGCAAAGGCAGAGAGAAAAAAAAGGAATGGAGGAAACATAGAAGGAGTTGCATGAGTTGAAGGAGCAACTCCGAAAGGAACATGATCTGCATAGACAAGAGAATGAAGCAAAACAAGAATAGGTACAACAAGGGGCGCAACATGTACAGATAGAGGAAACTGTGCCCGTATAGGTCGCTGACTGATCCGAATAGCTTGATTGAGATAGATATGGTGAATAATCATAGGAGTAGGAATTTTCTCAAGAGATCGAACAAGCACTTGAGCAGATGGATATGAACATGGAGCAACAAGAGTTAGAGTAAGATATCAACCTCATCACCAATAGGTGAACCCACCAGCTTCACCACATCCAGAAGAGGAGCAAGTCCCAAGCAACCAAGGAGACATTGAAATCCTTGGAGATAATCCAGAGAGAGAGATGCAAAACATCTCATTCGATGAGTCCAAACATATAGTTGTGAAATCTCATAGAGTGTCGACTCCGGATGATCACAAATATCTCGCATGGTTTTGGGAATGATTGATCATGTCTAACGTGCATAAAAATACAGAAGCATTGGATGATGCTACGAGAGCATATTCCAAAGTGACTAGCTCGAGTGTTTGCTTCCTAATATCTCAGAACGAGTGAATGGATAAGTAGTTATAGATGACCAAATAGGGAGGAGAATTGGTTACAACTTCCGCCTTAGGAGAGTTGAAGAAGGAAATACTCGATGAAGTATTGTCCCTTGGCATAGTCACTAGGGCATTGTATTGAATGTTTGGTACTATGCATAAGGCAGTTGTCCATCTCAACGGTTGGCAAAAACAATGTGCTAGGAGAGCACGTATCTTGTCGAATGTGCATGTAGTCAATGATTACATGCAAACATGGACAACAAGATAGTAGGGAACCCCACTACACTTACTTAATATGATGAAGCTCAAAGTGGTCGAGCTGAAGGCACGTATCTGAAGTCAGCTCTAGAACTATGAAGATCTCCCACAGCTCATCACCAATCTACAGGTTTCCCATGCATGTGTATTCAGGAGTATGGATGTTGTTTTGCATGAACATGTGATCCCATCTATTGGGACACTTACCCTCGTGAAGACAAAGGCATAGGTCTGACTAGAGCTTGACTCGTACTTTGACAATGCACATAGCCACCAGCCTAGACTTGGTGATCAGTGTAGACACCATGCACAATTATGTTGTTGGTCTAATTGCACTCATGAAAATGGTGTGCATGTTATTAGACGAGTTGGACAAAGGAGCTCGAGTAGTGTACCCAGATGCTATGGAGGCAAGAGTTCATTTCGAGAAAGATATCACCTTAGAGTACACAGACACCATCTCAGACTACCGAACTTGGCATCAGTTTGCTACTGACGACCACCATGAGGATGTCGAAGAGCTGGTATTCTCACAGTTCTCCGAGTCATAATGATGTCTTGCATGTCTTTGTCAAACCTATTTTTTCTCATATGGGTACATGTGTAGATTGTATGTAATGTGTTGTCAAATGTAAGTTCAAGTGTCGATAGTTGGATGTAACATTCATAGAGTAGATGAAGAGTCATGAGGGTAGATGAACTGTCACAAAGGGGAATGTCAAGGATCACCCCACTGTTTGGTATATATTGTCCCTCATAACTCATTGTAGAGCCTTTTAACCACCCAAGCTTCAGATAGGAGTGCCTTAGAGAGAGCTTGGATAGTATTGTAACAAGCATTGGCTTCTCCACAATGCAAAGCTAGTATATCTCTTTGGAGGAGCAGGCGATTGTGACTATAACGTTCCACTATCAGAAATATTAGTTGGACATGGATGTATTGTATATCTGGAACTTACACCTCTTAATATAACAAAGCCAACACATTTCATGCATATTTTGTATTATATTCCAGCTATCTTGTTTACTCTAAATGATATATTATTTGTTTCCTTATGCATGCATGTATGGACTATGTTATATAAGTATGTATGAATCTTACTAAAATGTGTTGATTGCTTTAACCATCACTTTGGGTTGCTTGCTAAGTTGGTTTCATGTTTGTGATGCAACTTCGCTGCTTTGTTTCCTTCCAAGCCATGTGCTACCATAGGTTTCCAAGGGGTGCACTCACCCCACTTTTTGTGTGTTAGAACCGTTCATGCACCTTCCTTGACTTACCACATAAGTCACACCCTTGTTACCAATAGGAACATCCTACTTGCCTATGTGCAAAATTGTGGTCAAGGTGATACCGTACTACCCACTGTTGGGACTCCTACACCAAACGATCTGAGGTCTAATTGGGACTTCTTACCGCGAAGATCCCCTGACATGTTGGTAGGTCCAACAGCATCAACAAGGATTCAAGGGAGTGCTCAAGAATTAGTGGTTTTATTTAGACATATTTGACGTTCATGAGGCTCATATAGAGAGCCACCTTCAATGTAGCTTTGATGGTGGTGACTCGGTTGATCCTTGTGACTCTATTACAACTCCTACTAATATTTCTTCATTTGAAAATGATTGATGGTCTTTGTGGATTTGATGGCCATTATAAGATGGCCCTAAACGATAGCTCCTATTTTGTGTGGTCATGCTTATGGTATCTATTTCTGGCATTGGTTTCTTGGGGGGTGACAAGAATGTTTTGGACCATGTCGTTGGGCATGTTGCAACATTTATGGATCGGGTGTGAGATAGTGCTTCGATGGTGTTTTCCCTTCGGCCCGATCGAAGGGTTTGGTCTAATTTTTCTCCTAAAAGCTACTTTGCCGTCAAGTTTCACCACTTCTTAGTCACCTCTTGGTGGCGTCATGTCCATGGCCTCTGAGATATTTTGATAATACATATGTTTTTGGTCTCTTGGTGGGTGGGAAGGGTTGATAAGAAACATAAATATTGGTTGTGGTTATTTGTAACTTCACAATCATTTGCATGTAGTTTAAGTGATGTAATGGTCACCCTATCTACGTACTTTTATGGGATTTGGGCGTGGACATAGGAGTCACTTTGAACAATTGTGGATATTTTGATAAAGAAATGTACATTTATTTATGAGTAATTCAAATGCTTTAATTCCAAAAAAAAAATCTATATTAAAAAAAATGATTCTTTATAAACATCTTTTAAAATTTTTGTATTTAAAATTTACTTTAAAATATTATTAGCAAAAATAGATGAAAAACCATCCAAACTTTAAAGGAGAATTAAATAACTATGAGTGTTTCTAATAGCGTATAACATTTTATTGCTTTTACTATGCATAGATATAACAATTTTGCAAGATGGAATATGATTTCAAAGGGAGGAAAAGATTATATGGGAAGTCATCGACACTAAATAAGCCTCAGAAATAGGATGAGATTTTCATTTTAGTTTATCCGTATAGATAATGAATGAATTTGAAAGGAGATTTTGATTTTAGTTTATGCCTATAATCTGCTTTAAAGTAATGAATTCCAAAGTATTTAGATATATATAAGCTCTTATCCAATCATTTTCCTCGCATGTAATAAAAAAATATTTTCAAATATAACATTAATATTACAAAATATTAAATAATATGAATATAATAATATAATATACTATTTTATAAATATTATTTTTTAATATTATTTATTAAATATATTTTTATATTTATATAATATATATCAAAAAATATTAAATATTTTAAATATAAAAATATTATTATCATTATTTATTTATACATTAACATAATCTTAAAATATAATTAAGATAATAATAATTTAATAAAACTAAAAATGATTGTTATTGCATTCCAAAAAGTAACATTATTACATGTTTTCTAAAATCAAAGTTGTGATATTGCTTTTTAATTTAATTAGTCTATGTTTTTTAAAATAGATCGGTCATATTTCAATTAATTTTTTAACTGGTCTATATTTTTCAAAATAGAGTCATATTTTGATTAATTTTTTTCAGCTTTTAATAGAGACTTGACATTTATATTAATAGAGACTTGACATTTATATTGTTCTTTACTATGCTACTCTCTCATATAATCCACTTTTACCAAATACATTTCATATCTCATTATTAAGTTGCTCATAAATTCTCATTACTAAGTTGCTCATAATTGTTTTGTAAGAAATTACTTATGTCTTACTAAGTAGCATTATCTTATCATTTTAACACTCCTTCTCAAATTTACAATGTTATTATTGAAGTTTACCTTATAATTATTGAATGAAAATGTCCAGTGCTCGTGAATATTACAACCAAAATTTAGTAGTGTTGATAATATCTGCGATATATCCGCGATATATCGGCGATATTATTTTCGGCAAAGCGATATATCCCCAAGAAAATATCGTGATATTTTCAAAATATCGGCAAATATCGGAAAATATCAGCAAAATATCACAATATTTTGAAAAGCAAAATATTGGCTATATTTAAAAATTTGAAAAAATTATTTTTTTATGTTTACCCATATTTGCCAATATTTTGCCTATATTTTCGCCGATATTGCCGATAAGATATTTTCTGGACCCTAACTGATATTTTCCCGATACCAATATTATCAACACTGACTGCTATTAACCCTTCAAAATTCAATTGCAACATTATAATTTATTAATATTCAATAATTATGTATAAAAATATTACATGAAATGCCTAAACAAAATATTATATTTTTCATCACAGAGAACATAAACATCCTCAAACCCACCTATGAGAGATTGAGAATGCACATTAGAAATAAAATTGAATAATTATTTTAATTGTGAAAATCTTACCTATGAAATGCCTAAACAAAGATTTATTTAGTTTTTCATCGCAGTGTTACATGCACACTCCTTTAAGCACAGCAAAATAGATTATATGATTTTGTTTTCTCAATGATGTTTTCATTCCGCCGGATTCTACTTATCCATGTGTAGGTAGTTTCGATTCTCCCTAGGCAAAAGGGAGGTAAAAGTATATTATCTGAAGGTATCATATATCGTATTAACAAAGTCACATACCATGGACAGGGTATATAAAAAATAAATATTTTATGATATCAACAAAGGCTACAGGGTAGATAACGAATCAATAATAGAAAATATCAACAAAGGCTACAGCCAAAGGCTATGGACAAGGGATAAGATATCGAATATAATATATTATGCCAATAAGGCTACAATCAACCATGGGCCTGGAAGAGCCAAATAAAAGACAGCTCTTCGGGACCTTTCTTGACACGTCTCCCGTAGTGGAGACCACCCAATCAAATACATTTGCAAGTCGCAATAAAAACATGGGAAAATATCAGACTCAATTATTGTGTGTGAATCACAACTCTGTTGACAAAAAATACCAACTCTGTAAACAACAACTCTGCTGACTTCTCATGATTTTGTATGCACATCATAACTCTGTGAACGTCTGATTTTGGGGTCCCTCATCGATACCTGGAACTATATTTTTCCAAAACCAATGGTTTCTCCATTGAAAAATCATTTCATCAATGGGTACACCCTTAGTTTCTGGCAAGAAGAAGTATACAAACGTAGTCATGATACATATCCAGCATGAAAAGAATATGAAAATCCCGTACCTGAAAATACATAAAAGAGATAGGAAAGCCTGTGCAATTGAGAATGTGAAAAGAAGGTTCACGGACACAGTTATGGCCTGTCCAGCAGAGCGTGTGTCTAATGGGAAAATTTCACTGGGTACAGTCCATCCGAGAGGACCCCATGACCACCCAAATGCTGCCACAAATAAACAGATGGCTGCTACCAATAATGCTGAGACGCCTTTGGATAGAACCTTGTCCTCGCCAAACTTTACGCCCAAGATGATGCCAACAGCAAGCTGCAAAAAGATAAGATTAATATTATTATTGACGATTCCAGAAGTCGTAAATAAAAGGGCCACTTTTTCTGCATCAGACAATAATAAGATATTTTTCTGGATCAGACAATAACAAGGTGAATGAGAACTCCACTTTTCCAGTAGACATAGTTATACAGATTACAGGAGGGGTTTGGATTTTACAACTCTGGAAACAGATTTGCATGTCCATGTTGCGCGCAGCTTGGCGTATGAACTCGCGATTACTATAAAATTACCCTTTACAGGCTGGATAATGGATGTGGTTACACCCTTTTTAAATTTAACCGAAGTTTTAGAAGCACTTTTCTTGCTTGCATATACATGAGTTCCTCTTGAGCACAAACAAATGATTTCTGTGCTGAAAATGATCCCTTCTAATCAGATGGTCAGTCAAGCTGACGGAGTTGTGGGAATAAAGAGAGCTCATGGATATGGATAGAGGAATAAGGGAGTTCAGATTCAGATGAAGATCAGCTCCAAGTGGAGTTCCACTTGGAAGTATTCCAGCAGAATTTTAGGGTGGAATTTGGCAGAGAGTTCAGAGAAAGAAGGGGAAAAAGGGAATTTATATCACTATTATAACTCATAATTCTTTTTTTTTTTTTGGGGGGTTTTTTAATATTTTAATTATAATATGCTGAGATATTTATGCATAGTAAGGGGTCATTTAAGGAGGCCAATGAATTGCCTTCACCTCTAAAAGTGGTAGGAATTTTGATAAAAAAATTTCAAGAAATTTCACTTAAAATCTTGAACTTTGACAGTTATAATTTAGCTGAATTGAGATTTCTGTGATCGATGTCAAGATTAAGAAAAATTTTAGGCTAAAATCACATGATAGAACTTTTGTCAAAGCATTTCAAACTAACTAGTGTGGTTCATGATCAAGACAGAAATAGAATCTACAAAAAATTTATTATGTGATTTTAGCCTAAAAATTCTAAAAAGTTATAACTTAGATTTAGAAAAATCCATGTAACATTTGATCAAAATTGACATGAAAAAAAATAATTATTTAAAATGCTTAAAACACATATAAAATGTAATTTTTATAGCTTTAATGAAAATTATGAATTTTTCCCGACAATAAACGAAGAAAACTATTGAAACACGTTTGTTTCAGCCTTTCGTCTCACCTTAACTAGATGATGTAGGCAAGAAGTAAGAATTCAAATCTGGAACTGTAAGTGGAGCAGGTCACAAAAGCTCTCAGGCACAGAAAGTTACCAGGGGTGGAGACAACCAAAGAAACCATAATATTTGGAGATTTGTTTAGTGGTGTAAACTTAAAGGACTTTACAATTCCGACAGTTTACACTTTATTTTTAGAATATTAATTGAAGAGAATTTTTTTTAATGAGATTTGTCTTTCTATTCATCGGATAAAATATTGATTGCTATTATTAAAATCAATGGATGTGGTTCATTTGGTTTATTATTCTGATTTTGAAGGGGGGAAATCAATAAAATGATAATCAATGCTGTTATGGACAGACCCTAAAGAAAAATATCTAAATAATTCTACTAAAAAACCCTGAAGAAAAAAAAAATATCACGTCGGTTCCTGGATTTGAAGAACAGGAACTCAAAAGAAGCTCATAAACTGTTACGTTTTGGCTAGTGGGAAGCTCCCAAATCTGTATAAAAAAATGGATGCCTAATAACCATGGAGTTGTATGTGGGCAGTGATTAAAGGCGGTGTATATTGTCAATGCTTGAAAATAAGAAGCAACCAGTGCCGAAAAAATGAAGAAAAGAGCCCTTCATCTCTGTCATCTTTTCTCTTACCTGACATATTATCATCTGAATGCCACCACTAATCAGCAGGGCTCTTCTCCCCAACCTATCAACAGTGACAATCGATACGGCGGTGGAAGCTGCAAGAACAGCTCCAATCATGACAGAGGAGTAGAGGGCAGCATTTGCACCAAAGCCCAAACTGCCGAAAAGAACAGGGGCATAGAACAATATGGAATTGATTCCAGTCAAGATCTGAAACATTGGCATGCAGATGGCTAACACTAGCTGTGGCCGATTCCTCTTCTCTAAAATAATCCTGAATGGCTGTGTGTGTGCTTTAGCCGATTCACTTGCAGTCACCATATCTCCGTACTCCGTTTCTATATTCTTGGTACCCCTGATCTTCTCCAGGACAGCCCGGCCTTCCTGCAGATGCCCACGTTCTATCAGACTGTTGGGAGTCTCAGGAAGGAAGATCCCTCCAACAGTCATCAAAACTGCAGGAGCGGCAGCGAGACCCAGAGTCCAAGATAGACGCCATCCCCATGATTTTACTTTCTGGGCCCTGTAGTTAACCATATTTGCTGCAAAGATCCCGAGTGTTGTGAACAACTGGAACATTATATTAAGCCCTCCGCGGGTTTCCGGATGTGCCAGCTCTGAGAGGTACAGAGGTACAGCCTTGACACAAATTCAAACAAAAGTCTCTGTAAATTCAACTTACTAGATTCGAAACTCAATAGATTTCCAGAAAAGCCAAGTTAAACCTTTTTTTCAATCAGAATAAACGTTTCTACTTTGCTGTAAAGGAAAATATATGTTAAACCTAGTGTTTTAGAATTTTGTTTGAAAACAAACTGTGTTGGATTAACCTGTTTCTAGGTTGTTGGATTAACCTTGTTCCAGGTAGGTTTTGGGTGGACACTTTACTGATCATTCTTCTTTATCTTATCATCTTTCTTTATCTTTCCAATTCTAGATGGTGAATAGAGTATTCACACAAAACTTCAAAACAAGGTTAATTGAACCCACTTTGCTGCTGAAAATTATCTACATCCCAGCAATCTATTTTACATCAAACTTTTTTCAAATCCTTGAATTCAAAATCCATGCAAGACTACCTGATTTGCAAAGCCGATTCCTACTCCAAGCATTACACGCCCGCTAATAAGCATGGCTAAGTCCATGGCAGAAGCATTGAGAGCGGAGCCTAGAAGAAAACTGATACCTCCGGTCACAATACTGGCCTTGCGCCCATATTTACTCGTCACGGTTGACGCACCCATTGTAGCAACGAGCCCTGCAACGTAGAGGGACGAAGTGAACACAACCAGGCCTTGATTGTTGTACTTGCAGTAAGCACTATCCTCTAATATTGCATGGTGTTTCCTGCGGTACACCGCGGGGAAAAATTTCTCCAGAAACGGATCCATGGATGTCACTCCGCCTGCAATTCACAACACAATTCAGAATTCAGCTGCAAATCCATTAATGAACTGTTATCCTATTGCGACCATTCTCAGATCACAACATTCTGTACATAAAATATAAGCTAAGTGAAAATTATTTGAAAACATTAGGGGTACATACCAGATATACCGATATCATAGCCGAACACGCAGCCCCCAAGAGCAGCAACCATGCACGCAACAACAACATACAGAGTTATTCCGCCCTGGTATCGGTGTGCTTTTTCCTTTGAAAGTTCCACTACTCTTACACAA
Organism: Pinus taeda; assembly: GCA_000404065.3. NCBI lineage: Eukaryota > Viridiplantae > Streptophyta > Pinopsida > Pinales > Pinaceae > Pinus > Pinus taeda. The sequence continues at coordinate 20,374 of APFE030057163.1, forward strand.
CCGCCTATCATCGTCGACAGATGAAAAGGGAGATTCAGATGGGTTCTACAAAATAATGAACGACTTAAAACTTGTGATATCAGCCGTGAGCGATGGGGATAAGCTCGTAACCTAGTTTCGTGACTTCTGCGTTTCAGTCTTCGATTACACCCCACCTCCTATATGTAAGATTGAAAGCTTTTTTGGAGTCGACGAGGCTATGAGTTATGTAGAAAACCAGCGGCTGGAGTTTGTTTGGATTTGAACTCTTTGACGGTCCTGGTAGCTATCGTGGTGCGCCTGATATTTGTACTGTCATTCATCTGAGATATTTGTACTGTCATTCTGAGTGTGTGCGCTGTGCGGTAGGCGTTTTATGCAAAAAGTGAAGCACGATTACTGTGACCGGGGACAGTGTACAATATTTTCGAATATTCTTAATACTAAACCTAAATTAATATAATTAATAATTAATATTTATCAAATTAATAAGGCGTTTTATGTACAAGTGAAGCACGATGACTGTGACGGAGGACGGTGTATGATATTCTGGAACATTTCTCAATATTAATCATAAATTAATATAATTAGTATTTAGTATTAACATTAACATGATTTAAAATAATTATAATTTTTTAATTAATTAAAAAATAATGATAGGAAATGCATTATTTGTTTTAGATATTGATATTGATAAATGATTGTATTTATCTATGATAGTGTACCAATTTTTATTTAAAAATTAATATTTTGTATAGCATATGGTTTGAAAGTGAAGGTAAGGGAGCTAAATTCCAAGCCGGTTTTAGAAAGCAACACTCAACAATAGACCATCTTTTTAGGCTTAGGATCATTGTGGAGGAATGTTGCAATGATAAATCTAATCTCTTTTGTTGCTTTGTCGACTTTAGAAAGGCTTTTGATACATCCAATCCCTTTTGTTGCTTTGTGGGCTTTAGAAAGGCTTTTGATACGGTTCCTAGAAACAACCTTTGGAACAGATTAAAAGAGCTAAAGGTACCTATTAAGTTGAGACCTACCGCTATAAGGCTATATGAGAATGTAATTGCCAAGTTAAAGAGCAATGAGGGGTGGTCGAAAGATATTAAGTGTAATATCGGAGTTAAACAAGGTTGCCCCCTCTCCCCTACCCTATTTGGCATTTACATTAACAAGCTAGAAGGTTGTTTAGAGGATGTGCTCACAGGATCTTAGTTGGGGTAGTCATCATCCTTCTTATCTATGCTCACGATATTGTTCTTCTTGCAAGGTGCCTATCTAATCTTCATAAGCAACTTATACTTCTTAAGGATTTCTGCTCTACCATGGCTATGATTGTTAACACTCACAAAACAAAAGTTATCATTCTCAAATCCAAGAAGGACACTTACACTAATTTTATGTATGACAATAATAACTTGGAGGAAGTGTCTTCCTACAAGTACCTAGGAATTGATATTCATCACAAGCTCAACTCAAACTATAGCATTGAGAAAAGGATTAATGGGGGATGGAAATCTTATTTTGGTCTTGAAAATAATTGTAAAACGACAAACCTCGTAATGTGGGATAGAAAGAAGTTCCTCTTTGAAACTTTAATCACTCTCGTTATCTTATATGGATGTCAGGTTTGGGGTTGCAGCATCTCTAGAGAATCCTCGAGAAAGATTGAGCAAATCCAGAAGCATTTTATAACGTATAACCTCAAAATTAAAAGCGACACACCATATCCTATTCTCCTCATATAAATGGGTGTTTCCCCTATCGAGAGCCTAGCTATGACTAGGCTTCTGTTGTACAAGCACAAACTCAATAACATAGGAGACCATATACTTCCTAAACTAGGTTTAAATTCTAGTCAAAATCACCTAAGGCTCAAACGAGGTTGGTATAAAGACACCAGGGCCTCGTTAACCATTGGGAGATTAACGAGAATGCATTGCAAAAAATTAATAACATTAAAAATATTGTTACTTTTAAGTTCAAAGAAAAAATGTGGTGTCAGAAAGATTTTGCAGCTAAAAGAAAATTAAGATATTATAAGGAGGTCATCAACCCCACCCTAGAAGATCGAGAATATCTCTATGTTTTAACTAGCTCAAAGAAGAAAATTAATGTATCCAAGATTAGGACAAACTCTCATGAGCTCCATAGTGAAACGAGTCGTTGGGCAGTTCCTAAAACTCCATGGATGGAAAGGTTCTGACATCTATGTGAGAATACGAATATCGAAGATGAAAATCAGTTCCTCTTAGAGTGCCCCGCTTACAACCACATTAGATCTCAGTTTCAAAATCTTTGGTGCAACAGTGACCTTCCTAGCCTTTTACATTGTCAAAATTACAATGAGCTCGGGAGGCTTCTCTCCAAGCTTTTTGAGCATGGGAATAATAACTTAAATCAAACTAAATAATTTGTTTCTTTAGGTCCGATAGACCAAAGTTTGGTCTGAGTGGACGTTAACCACCATCATCATCATCATCAAAATGAAAGTAAAATTATATGATTAACTAATTTGTTTTATATACATTATTTTTTATTTGATAAAAATAATACAAGTTGTTTTTAGTGCGATTTTTTGGAAGTTTTTCTCATGGGTTTTTCTGATCTAATTTATCTCAAATCTAGCAAGAATTCATTGAAATCACAAGTTTGATGGGTAAGCCTGCACAATCAAAGTGCCCTAGGGGATTTTCGCAATGGTGAATCCATATTTACAATCAAAAAACTAGTTTAAATAACCCAAATCAAGATTTAACCTCAAATTTTTCCACTAGATTCTGGCACCAAAAAGTCCAAAAAATCACACTAAAGGCAACTCCAAAATAATAATTATTTATAATTTAATTAATTTTTATGATTTTTTTCACAATATAAAATATATTATAAACTAATTATTTTGATTGTTAAATGATGAATCCATACCGATAAAAGTGGTTTTGATATTTATGATAAATTAATATTTATTCAATTTAATAAATATTTAATTTCTATAACTATTCAAAGGTTATACCAAAAATATTTTATTTTAATATTAAATAAAAAAAAATTATATAACCATATTACTACTTTAATGTTTATCTTATTTACTACTTTCATTATTATTATTTTTATATAATATAAAATATATTATAAAATAACTATTTTGATACTTGTCTAAATTAATATTTGTGAATCTTTAATAACATTTATGTTGAAGTTATATAACAACTATTCTAGTATTATACTTGAAACTATTAAAGTCTCCCAAGATAGCAAGCACATATATTTATATTTAGAGCACAACTATGTAATGTGTTTCATTCGCTTATTGGGATAGAGCAAACCATTTCCCCCTTTTTTTCAATGTAGTTTGTTAGGTATAAATTGATGAGTTAAATTCTATTTATTTTGTTTGGTTAGGAAAATGAATTACTACTATTATATATATATATGAAATGAAATAAAATATTGATTTGATAATTAATAAGAATAGTTTATAAGTGTACTTTTTTGGAAAGTTTTATGGTTTATTTTATGATGTAATTTGTGTAGAATTTGGTGTGGATTCATTGAAATCTAAGTGTTTAAAGGCTTTTGAAAATGTTGAATCCATATACCGAGTCAAAAATCTAGTTTAAACAACACAAATCAAGATTTAGCCACAAATCATTTTGCTAATTCTCTGTAGAAATATGAGAAAAACTCCAAAAAGTCGAACTTATAGACTACTAGTAATATATTATTATAATTATTTTGATTGTAATATGTTGATTTTATAATAAATGTGTTACTATATTGGTTTTAGGTTTTATTTTTAATTAATTTTATATTTCACTGATTTTAATATTCAATTCTTATAAAAATATATTGAACCATGCTAACCTAAACAAACAGGTTAAGACTCTTCATGATTATTGCTTCAATATGCGTATGATGGTCGACAAAATTAAAGTTATGATTATCAAATCCAAAAAGATAAACAATGGTAATTTCGTCTATCATAACAATTGCTTAGAACAAGTTTCTTCTTATAAATATTTGGGTATTGACATTCCTCATCAACTCAAGTGGAATTATAGCATTGAGAAAAGGATTATTAGACGCTGGAAAGTTTATTATGAGCTCGAAAATAATTTGTATTTCATGTAAAAAAGGGTTCCTTTCTTAGACCCTTGTCACCCTTATCGTCTTATACAAATTTAATGTGCGGGGTTGCAATATATCTAGAGATTTGTGGAGAAAGATTGAGATGATTCAAAATCAATTCATTACCTATAATCTCAAGATCAAGGGAAATACCCCTTATACTATCCTCCTTATCGAAGTTGGCATTTCCCCCATTGAAAGGAAGGCTATGTTTAAGCATTTGATGTATAAGAATAAGCTTTACAACATGGAAGCCAAGGGGCTTCCCAAAATTGCTTCTAACTTTATTGAAAACCCCCACCTCTCCCTCAAGTGTGGGTGGTATAAGCATGTCTAGCCTTGGATCAACCATTGCGGGATAAAGGAGGAGATCATCCTCAAAAGCAAGGATAGTGCCATAGATAGTGTCACCTCCAAATTTCAGGATAAATTATGGGATGATAAGGAGATGGAGGGTAAAATGAAGCTAATTTATTATAAGGAGGTGATTGAATCCACCATTACTAACCATAATTATCTCTTTGTTTTAACCAACACTAAGGAAAAAATGAATATCACTAGGACTAGAACTAATTCTCATGAGCTTCGAACTAAAATTGGGAGGTGGTCTACTCCTAAGACTCCATGGGACAATAAAGTTTATGAACTTTGTGATACGAAGAGGGTGGAAGATGATTATTTTTTTTGTTACATTGCCCCACTCTTACTCAAATTCACTCTCATTTCCCTAACATGGGCCACACTTCCAATCTTCTCGACTTATTAAATCAACCCAACTAGAGTGATCTTTGAGCACTCCTTTCCCTTCTTTTTGATCAAAGAAATAAGACCTTGAAGAATATCAATTAGATTCATTTTCTTCTTAAGGTACCACATGGGTCTTAGTGGGCATCAATCATAATCATGGTCGTCATCATAGTCATTAGTATATTTTTATAATATTTTAAACATTTTAAATATTATATTATAGATTTTTAAGTTTAATTTAAATATTATTGAAAAAAATCATTTAAAAAATATATGTTATATTTTTCAATAATATATGGTTTTTATTATTTTATAGAACCAGACGTTCGATGAATTTGAGGGCAACGATGCGGATTTCTTTTCCTTTGCCGAATATGGTCAGGATGACAAGGAAGTCGATGTCGTCTTGGATAACAATAATTAAAGAATGGACTCTCGTGGCAAGGACTAGTGGGAGGAAAGGTTGAAACATAGGAGATTGAGAAGGATAGAGCCTCAAGCCTAAAAATTACAGAGCAGTTTGTAGATCATAGGAGGAAATTGTATACGCTTTCCGCTGAGGAGTGGGAAATCATACTAGAGATTGGGGATTATTCATTTTGATAAAAAAAAAGGAGGTTTGAGAGTTTGTTCCCATTTCGGATACATTGTTGGAGAATGCCAGGCAAGAGAAGGAGCACACCAGTGCATTGGATCCCAAAAATAGTGTTGCAGGTGGCACAAAGACACTGTGTGCACAGATGTTGGTGACTCATCTCATGACTATTGGAGAGTGTATAAAGGCTATTTTGTCTTTGAATATCAATAGCCTCTCTAATTTAGTTTCATTATTAACCATTGTAGGCCTTAATGAGTATCTGATTGATCTCAAGAGTATGAAGATTACTAGCGATGTAGAGGTTTTGGAAGTTAAAAAGGGAAAAATTTTGCTCAAGTTGATTACTCGTACTAAGCCGAAGCATCCTCCTGGTCGGATTGTCACTGCGAGGATAGAGGAGGTTGTATGGAAGATACAGGATGCATGACATTTGATTAAAAAGGTTGTGAAGAATGCCCAAAGAATGAAGATGTATTGTTGGAGGCTTGAAAATTAGCGAGTCCAAATGAAGCCAAAGTTGTCATTGTGCATGGCATAAAGGTGATCCCTAATTTGGTGAAGTTGTGGATGTAAGCTTCAATGATATTACAAGATGGTGTGAACAAGAGTCAAGGGTTAAGGAAAGGATTGGACCATATTCCTAACTCTATGAGGCTTTGGAAGGCTATTGTGGAGTTGGAAAATGAGGAGGGTGCTCAGATTTTTCTTCATAGGGTAGTGAAGTGTTGTCCAATACATGTTTCCTATGAACTCGTTAGAGTGCATATAGATGACTTGTAAACTATGACAACGACCAAGAATGGGTAGAATAGAACTATAGAGTTGATTCATATACAATTAAAGGATCTCCAAGAAAAACAAATTTCTGAATTGAGAGGGAATCTGACCATCAAAACTGTTATTGGAAAGGTCAAACATTCTATGAAATGAGAGATTGTTGAGAAGAGGAGAGATTGTACCTTGCAATTCCTTGGATGAAACATTGTGGGAAGGCACTCTCTGTCTGCACCGATTGCATATGACACCTCTCAACTTGTAGAATGAAACGTTGGTTTTCCATGAAGTGGTTAACGATTGAGATGGATCATAGGTGATTAAAGATAGAAGTCCAAGCAGAGCCTCATGATCATAGGCATTATAGAGTGAGGATGCCGACAATGTGATAATTAAAGGGGAGAAGAAAATGGGGAGGGACTCAAACAGAGAATGGAAAAAGGAAAGAGTAAAAGTAATGCCCATGAAAGTGATGGAATGTTACAGATCTCCATCTTCTACTTCTCTCAACGAAATGTGAATGGTTTGGGATTCTTCATTTATTTATAGATATTCACCTTCGAATTCTGACTTTATTACATGTTGATATTATATAGATTCATCATTGAATTCTGAATTCATTACACGCTAATAAAGAATAGAAATTCAAACCTACTAGGTAGAAGAAATATTGTAAAATATTAACACATGTTCTTTCCAAAAGAAAACAACAAAGCGTACCAAAAGAAATATTGTAGAATCCTAAAGTCCCTCCAAATTTGAAAACAAAAAAACACAACAATATACCACACTTTGATCAAATTAACTAGAAAGCAATGTTTCACTTGTCATGGGACCTCTTTGCATTGTTCCACTAGCAAGCACATGACACACATTGAACCCATATGATAAGTGATTTATTAGTGAGCACATACATGTTCGGCATGGAATCCCCCCACAACATGTGTTTGGGCTCAAAGTTGAAGTTTTGATTGATATTATTATAAAGCTTTGCGAGTTGCGCATGCGAAATGTATGTTAGAGTCATAGGGTTGTCCGCCCTAAGTTTGAATGTAATGTTGGCCTACCCATGGTCTGTGAACCATGGGATTGTATAAATAGAGTGAGGCTCTAAGTTGTAAAGAGAGAATCATAGAATCTAATGGATAGAATGAGATAGAAAAGCATAGAAGAGGAACCTAAGTGTGTCTTGGGTCATAGTAGTAGGAAAAGGCTTTGCAGCTAACTGCGTAGAGGCATAGTAGAGTCCGCAGCTGAGTGCGTGGACCCTTGCAACTGAGTGCATAGAGTAGAGTTGAGTCTATAACTAGAGAAGAGATTAATAAAGAAAGGTTTTGTTACCAATTCTATGCATCTGTAGTTATTACATGTTTCATATCATTTGCAATTATATTGTTTATTTACTGTGCGCACTTGTATGAATTGTGAATATTGTTAAGCATAACTGAAGGCATACAAATAAGCTAAGTTAATCAACTAATATTGGATGATTAGTAAGGACTTGGGTAATAACAGCGTTCGGCCCCTGAGTAGGGTTGCGCGAAGGCAGTATCTTAGGCTGTGAGTGTTACCGGGAATAGTGTCCACTCGTAGCTGCTATTCCCACTAAGACTGGTAGCTATCTTAGAAACAAACAAGTAAAGTCTACTTTCGCTTTCCTTTATGAAAATAGATAAGAGTGGAACAAAGGAGACCAACCTTAGTCTTGCACTTGATTTCCTTGTTTGATTCCTCTCCTTCCTGATAGATCTTTGTCGCTTCTTCTTCGTCTGCCCAGCTTCAAAGAGCACCTGTGGAATCAAAGCCACATACTACTATCGAAGAACAAAGATATATATTCATAAATAACATAGGACTAGATATGTGTTAACCATACAAATGCATATATAATGAAACATACAAGAATATGGAGGAAAACTTGAACAACTTTATTAAGATCAAGAGTAGCAAGAGGATTACAACCATATGTTCTGACCTAGCATCATCCTCCAGCAAGAAAGCCCTTCTTCACCTCAGGTAAATCTTAGATCACCCAACACTATGAAGTTACACCAGAAAAGCAACAACACTTGTCTACAAGATACAAGATTGCAGCCCCCATATCTATGTGATGAGGGATCCATATACAGATGATTATAGGGGGGAGAGTCATCTTCTGGGGTCTTGATTAGTGTCCTCTCTCTGATAATTCCTATTTCCACTTGGAGAATGATGATCTCTAACTCATCCTTGGTCGAAGACAAAGAGGCAAGTGACAGAGGGGAAGCTTCTGGAAGATTCCATGATCTTCCACCTCACAATTGTCCCTGCCATTTTTCTATTCCCGACATATAGAGGGGCCATTCAGTATGCATCACACACTGTAACTGGGAAGGTGATATGCATCGCACTGTCTGCACTGGGTATTCAATATGGTCTAGTTTTGACCATTTCTGAGTAGTTTTTAGTGGAGAACTTCTGGCAGATGATGTAGTCAGCTGACCTTGTTCCTTTAGGCAGTCAAGCAAAAAGTTTAGGGACTTAGGAGCCCTCAGTTTATGGACATTTATGATTGGGGTTGAAGTGCCCAAAAATGTCTATAACAGTTGCCCCCTAAAGCATGAGGTCGTTAATCTTTTGATGTTGGGTGAAATGCTTTACCATGAGGATCCGAAGTTTTTTTGAGTTGGGAGGCAACTTATAATAAGATACAATACAATACATTATCTTGATAAAAAAAATTCATGATCTAGCTGAGGCAGGCATTCCCATGCTCATCTTTATAAATTCATTTTCATGTACATAGGACAGACAATCGTTTGTGAGGCAGACTGATGATTCAGACTCATCATCCTTTGATTTGGATGATCATCTGTTCGACAATGATGTACATTTGATGTCTTTATATTCCTAAATATATCACAGCCCAGATGGATGAAACTAGATATGGGGTCTTCAAAACTCATTCAATCATCACTCGAAATACAAGTCGATCCATGTGAAAAATGTTCTGGAGTTGACCATGGAAAGACATCGCCCGATTACCAGCCAATGATGTAAGTTATTAATAGGCGTGAGAGGAATCACCAATAATGACAATGACATTCAAGGTACTACAGTACAATTCGCATGGTGTTAAAAAGGACTTGGCGTCAAACACCACGCAAAATCTCTCGGTCGAAGGCCATTAATGTAACCTGTCGTCGAAAGTGAGAAACTTGTCATTGAGGGATGCAAGCTTCAAAGTACTGAAAGGGTTTTTCCTTGGTCGACTTCTTGGATAATGATCTGATGTCGACAAGAAGTGACTCGTCGTAGGAGGGCCTTAATGAATCCCACATATACGACACGCAACGAAGCAAATGACTTTGGAGGTGAAAACAATCTGACGATAGAGGGTTCAGGGTGGCGGTCATGAAAGAATGGAGCATGAATGTATTGTAATGGGTGAGAGACAAGCAAATTGTCTTAGTGACTTCTCTTGAACATATCGGCCACACTGACGATGCATTGGTAGTTTTAACCCCAAATATGGATGGTGTGATGGACCAATGGTGATGACTAGTGAACGGAACAACCCAACTCGGCTTGGATGCGGAAGGAAAGTGTCATGTTCAAGAGCGACTTGCTACCAATAAAGCTTTTTCAAGTTTTCTTCGCAATTTTCCCCAGTCATTGCTGACTAGTACCTCTTTATTTTTGTCAAGCTTGAGGAGGATAACATATGCTTGTTCTATAATCCACTCTTCAGGTGAACCTGTCACTATATTTTAGTGAGCCTAGCGACAGTGAAACTCATTCTTGTCCATTTGGACGAGTCTGTCGCTATCTGGTTTTAACGAGTTTAACAACAAAGATAACTCGGTCCTTTTCAATTTTAGAGAGTCTAAAAGGGACGGAAAGGAGACCCCAAAGATTCTTTTTCTTTATATAATCCCTTAAGTCCGAAAAAAGAATAAAATAATATGAAAGGGATGAATTTTCAATAGTTTTAACGAGCCGAACAAGACAAGTGCTCGATCATTTTGTGTAATAATCCCTCAGGTCCAAAAAGAATAAAATCTAGAGGAAGGATAGCACTTCCTATGACTTTAACGAGCCGAAGAGGCCAATTGATCAGCAAGCTTTTCATATTTTACGAGTCAGTTGAAAAGTGCTTAAAGGAGACTCGTTTTCGAGGAACGAATGATGATTTAGGGTAGCAGCTGATTCTAGGTAAGGTTTGGAATTTTCCAATCATGACAGTGTCACAAGGATGGCTAATAGAATCACTCTTCGCAGATGTTCCTCGAAAGGGTAAAAAATCATATGGAGGTGAATGATCGGCTAAAAACAGAGTGGAGGTGATGATGAGAACACGACTAAGGCTCAAAAGTTGGCGATAAGGCATTCACAATGGTTATTTACTGGTTCATTTTTTAATGAGCTTAAACTTTGGGGGAAACATTTGCTCATGGCTTACGTTTATTTTTTAACGGGCTTGAAATATGCGCTAAAACTTCTCGTGGTGGGTTTATTTTTTAACGAGCTTGAACCCTGCGATAACACTTCTCGCCACTCTATAATAAAGATGTCTCATTCAAGATGCCATTTTTTATGGGGCTTGCACCTTTTGTAAGCTTTGCCTCGGAGCCTGTTTCATGCAAGCTAGGAGCAACCAACTACGCCCCTCTACTTAACTACTAAGATCACTACCAAGGCTAGGTAGGAAAATTTTACCTTTACTTTTCTGGTGCCCAGGTGGCCCCTGCAAAGATGAATGGTTTCAGCCACTCACTCGACCTAGGCGGTTGAAGTCAGCAGAATCATAGAGCTAACATTAGTTGGTCGTTTCTTGCTTTCTTACAAGAGGTTCGCGTGCCCCCAGGTATAGCGAAGAATTCCCAGGTTACCATGAAAGTTCTATTCGCATTGCAGACAAAATGCTTCCTTGGCGATGTCTATCGAAACAGACAAAGGTGAGAGGTGCAGAAGCATTCCACTCACTTAACTTTAACGAAGGTATCTTATTCCAGCCTTATCCCATTTTCCAGTAAGGACGGGTTCGTCATACAACTCATATATCCTCCGCGGAAACCTACTCTATACCCAAGGTTTTCCTACCAAAACAGACCAGGGTGCATGCCCCCTGGGTTTCTATCACATCCTCCTGAATCACTCGCGCTCATGAGGTGGATGGACTCGAGATCGAAGAGACATTCCTTGCGTGAAAAGACCATTTAGGGATGGCATTTGACTATTTTCTATGTGTGAACCAGGGAATGACATTTGGTCTACGAGCTTGACCATTCTGCCTTCATCCGGAAAACACATTACTCTAAAGAGTGAGGAGATGACGGTTCCCATGCAATAAATATAGTCGCATCCAAGGAGTAGATTATAATCCAATGGTCCTTGTACTACCATCACGTCCATGTGAACAGTTTTCCTTCTCAAAGTAATGGGCACATTTGGAAGGATCCCTAATGGTCGACTGGTTCCTTTATCAAAGCTTGTCAGATTTCTCATTTCAGGAAAAAGCGATGGCGAACCAAGCGCTTTCCAAGAAGTGAGGAAAGGATACTCATAGAAGCCCGTTCATCAATGATGGTACGGGCCATGACCATTCTGTAAGCTTTTACAACGATTTCAAATGGTACACTAGCTGGTATACGGGGTTTGCCTATTAGATTCCAGTCGAAGAAAATGACTAGGTTGCTTGGAGGTGGGACCGAGTAGACGGTCGGGTATGACTCTGATGAACTTCCTTCCTATGATAAAGGAATGGGTGGACTGCCCCCAAGTTCATCAGAGTCTGTGTTTATGAAAATAATTTGAACGGTGTCGTTCTCCTTCTCTTTAGTGACGGTATCATTCGAAGATGAACATTCTGAAGTCACAACCAGGTCTACTACTACCTCGACCTTTTGACTTTCGTTTGGTATCGATTCAGAGGGTTCATTTTCAATGATAGATGCTTTGGCCGACCACAATGGCAGGCCAGCCGGATTTTCATCCAGTGGTGGACTTGGCAAGAGTTTTTTATATCCAGGAGGGAGCCGTAGCGGTGAAGCAGGACGGTCATCCAAAACTCTTTTAGCCTTGTCAAGGAAGGGACAACGGTGGATGACATGATTGCCTTCACACAATTTACAAGGAAATCTGGGATTCCTTTTGTGTCTAGATACTTCACTTTCACTAGTTGATGGTGCGCATTCAACATGATCATCAAAGGTTGACGACACCAGATTGTGCAAATGAGGAGACCAGTCCCCTAAGATCCGAGGGATGTAGGGACAATCTCGATGATAGTGGTCTCCATTGCAAATGACATAAGGAGATTTAGGTTTAGATGGTGCGATGTGAGGATTTTCGCTATATGACGCTTGGTTTCCCCCTTTTTATTTTGGTTCCTTTTTCTTCTTTTCCTTTTTCTCTTTCTTCTTCTTCTTCTTCTCAGTTACTTGATTTTTAGTTTTACCAACTTTATCAAGTGAAGAGGAAGGAGGAGAGGGAGAATCAGACGAAGTAGACGGTTGGGAGGCAACTTTGGTACCATCTAGTTGCTAACTTGACTATTCAGAAATTATGGTATTCTGAACAACAGAGGTAGAGAAGAGCCATACGGGCAAACCAATCGTCAATCCTGCAAGTGACAATGTGGCCATATGGGGTGCACCAACATCTCCCCAAGAGGAGAAGGGAATAGGATTTCCTCCAAGGAGAAATCCTTGGTTGGTAGACTCCATTTTTCTCAACCTAAAGACCAACGAGGGAATTTGTGATGTTATTCCGATTAAAATACATTTTTTTCGCTTTGACACAACTTGTTTTTTCAATTTTAAAGAGTCGATAAAAAACAAAAGGTGAATCTAGTTGCCTTCAATTTTTAGTGAGCCTGAAGTGACAAGTGCTCAGATGGACCTTTTCTTTTAAGGAGTCTGAAAAGGAGAAAAATAGAATTCTCTGGAGATCTAGGCAGAGGGGATTACCAAACCAACCGCAAAACTGCAGAATACTTTTTATGGTACAGCAACCAATCTTCTCGAATGCTGTGTTCAGTGCATTGCAATTGATAGGGTGGCAAACACGGCTTCCTAGCAATAAAGGTTGTAGCGTATTGTGGTCTCCCAATATATAATTGACGGTACGTGGGAGCACAAGTCCATACTGGCACTTTTCGTCTCAGAGTGGAGGAATCACCCAACCAACAATGAAAATAATAGTTACTAGGTTTTACGATGCCAGAATACGTCTCTAGCGTAGACCTCTAGATGTTGTGCGTTAGGTTCCAAAGCGTTGTTAGATTCATTAAATTTATCTTAAGTTGATCTTGCTTAAAAAATTGCCTTTCAAGTTCACCGCGTAATGTGTATACAATTCCTAAAATGCAGTCTAAGATGATAAACAAATGTTTAAACTTCTTTTGGAAATGAAAATCCTAGCTATTAATGAAAGAAAGTTAAGAATCTTCCAACAAAGAGCACATAGCACACACTAATTGCACTGTCCTAAATCCAACCAAGCAGTCTAAATGCAAATGCACATGCATGTATTTGTTTTCAGCCTTCTTAATGTATGAATGACGATATGAAAGCTAAGTGCAAATCTGAATTATCTTTAAAGAGACAATACTCAACAAATTTCTTTTCAAAATGAAGTGAAGGTAAGAGAGACACTTTGTGATTTCGAAATGAAAATTGCTTTCTTGACACTTTAAAAACTACTGATTCAAATCATATACAATAGTAACTATATAATAGACTATCAAGAATAAGGGATTGTCTTCTATGACTGAAAACAATAGCTACGACACTTTCAGATCAAGAAATGACAGTTCGACTATGTTACTTCTTTGCAAAAGAGAACTGAAAATGGTGCACAATACATAAAAACACTTATAGTTCTTTGCACTATGGAGGCAGAATAATGTAAGAGAAGGGGGTTTTCACATAGATACACTGACCACAGACAACAAAACTCCTGAGTAGGACTGAAAATAGTTAGAAAAAAACCAAAGTCTAAAGGTAAAGTTAACCTTCCGTGACCATCGCACCTATCACATAATGAATTCAGTATGCAGCTCACCTACTGCGCTCGGGAAGTGCGATGCATACAGACTGCCTCGAAGGAAGGGTGCGATGGTACTAGTGTGAGACTTTAAACGAGTTTTTACTCACAATTTACAATTCAGTTCAGGGATTTAGGCTGAGTAAGTGATTTTCAGTATATGTAAATCACGGGGGTTGATCTAAGGAGGTTACTAGAGACACCACTTAGGGAAATTAGAATGTTTGCAGATCGATTGTTTAATTCATAAACAAAACCCAGAGATAAACTGAAGGAACATTGATCTACTTTGCATTTGTATAACAAATGCAGTTCGAAGGCTAGTTGGCTTAGCTTCAAGCTCTGTCTGTAAGTTTATAAAAGAAACAAAGATAGGCTAACAAACAATCTAGTCGCTCCCCAACGGAGTCACCATTTTGTTACCTAGAATAGTGTCCACTCAGAGCTGCTATTGCCACTAAGACTAGTAGCTATCTTAGAAACAAACAAGTAAAGTCTACTTTCGCTTTCCTTTATGAAAATAGATAAGAGTGGAACAAAGGAGACCAACCTTAGTCTTGCGCTTGATTTCCTTGTTTGATTCCTCTCCTGCCTGATAGATCTTTTCCGCTTCTTCTTCATCTACCCAACTTCAAAGAGCACCTGTGGAATCAAAGCAACATACTACTATTGAAGAACAAAGATCTATATTCATAAATAACACAGGACCAGATATGTGTTAACCATACAAATGCATATATAACGAAACATACAAGAATATGGAGGAAAACTTGAGTAGCTTTATTAAGATCAAGAGTAGCAAGAGGATTACAACCATATGTTCTAACCGAGCATCATCCTCCAGCAAGAAAGCCCTTCTTCACCTCAAGTAAAGCTTAGATCACCCAACACTATGAAGTTACACCAGAAAACCAACAACACTTCTCTACAAGGTACAAGATTGCAGCCCCCGGATCTCTGTGATGAGGGATCCATATATAGATGATTGTAGGGGGGTGAGTCATCTTTTGGGGTCTTGATTAGTGTCCTCTCTCTGATAGTTCCTGATTCCACTTGGAGAATGATGATCTATTACTCATCCCTAGTCGAAAATAGAGAGGAAAGTGTCAGAGGGGAAGCTTCTGGAAGATTCCATGATCTTCCACCTCGCAATTTGTCCCTGCCATTTGTCCATTCCCGACCATCACAACCTACAGAGGGGCCATTCTGTATGCATCTCACCCTGTACACTCGGAAGGTGATATGCATCACACCCTCTACACTGGGTATTCAGTATGGTCCAGTTTTGACCATTTTTGAGCAGTTTTTATGGAGGAGATGATGTAATCAGTTGACCTTGTTTGTTTAGGCAGTGAAGCAAAAATTTTAGGGACTTAGGAGCCCTCAGTTTATGGACATTTATGATTTGGTTTGAAGTGCCCAGAAATGTATATAACAGCGAGGTACAGGGAAGTGTACATAGTGACATGTGCGCAGGGTCAAACCGTGCACCACTTGAAACCATCAGACATCTCCAGGGTGTGAAAACTTGGTTCTAGCACCCTCCCAGACTACTTCAAGTGAGACCCCAGTCTGCACTCAGTAGACTGTTGCCGAAAGTGCCAGTAGTACCAGGATTTGTTTGGCTAAATCACCTTCGAACCTCGGTCGAACCACAACAAGCTAAAAAATGGCTCTATTGCTGGGACCGGGATCTACATAAGAAATGTCTAATGTCGTGTCACTGGAATCCCATGAAGAAAGAAATTGAAGGGTGGTTGGGCAGAAATATTCATGAGTTCGTGGCGCAAGAAAATAGGAATCTTCCAATATCAAAGGAATAGTGGTTATAGCACTACTTATATGGAAATCCATGAAATTTTCTTGCATCCTTCCCCTCTGCATTGTATGAGTGGATCGTGAAGTTAGCAGACAAGTAGGGAAGGTGTAGGCTCCACAAAACCAATTATGTGGACTCCAAAATTGGTGCACATACTAGAAGCATCAAAAGATAAGATCGTGTGCACTGTGGACCACTGGCTCGATTGAATTATAGGAGGATTTATCACTGAGTTCGTGGCAGACACAACAATCAGCTACAGTGAGGCAGAATGATGCTTCCTCAAAGGACAACGAGGTAAGTACATTAAATCTTTGAACACTTGGATTAAAATGCCATTTTGTTAAAAGTGGGTTATGTGAATAAATTTATGTTTGGGGCTACATGAAGTGGGAGGATGTATAGAAATGAAGGTAGTGTAGAGATACAAAGTAGCCCCTTGATTTCGCCTTGGTGAGAAAGTGAGGAAGAGCTGGCGAAAGTTTCGCCAAGAAGTGTGATCAGTCTGATAAGGCAACGAATTTCGTGCATACCACCTCCACCTACACCACCACCAGTCTCACCATCTTCACCTCCATATTTTCTGACACCACCTCTGCCACCACCACAGTTCAATATGGCGAGCGCGATAAAATTGTCGGTATTGAGAGGAGTAGGGAACGAAGATTCAGACCAATTTTGGTTCGTGATCAAAGATGTATGGGAAGCACAAGGAGTTGTAGATGACAATATAAATAAGTAAATGCTAGTAAATTCATTGCAGGATCACACACTAACATGGTACATTAAACATTCTAATGACCATCCAAACACGGGGATCGCAGATATCCAAGCTGCGCTGAATAGGGAATTTAGTAGGCCAAAATCAGAGACACAATCGATTATCGGGTTTAAGGAAATCGTGATGCTTCCAGGAAAGACCCCATGGGATCTAGATCAGAGATTGAAGAGTATGATTTCTGAAGCCAACATGACCTTAACAGATGGATAACACTGCACATGGTTTGTAGTGTCACTAACGCTGCATTTAAGGACGATGTTATCACAACAGAACTTATCCACCCAGGCCAAAGCTTTGGAGATTGCAATGAGACTGCACAAGACCCTAATACAAGATCCTAGCCTAGGAATCCAACAAATCCATGCGCAACTGCAAATTTTGTGTTTGGAAATGCAGAGTTTGAAACAAGATAGGACAACACACACAGAAGCGCGTGATGAGGTATGGTGCATAAAATGCAAAGGCCAGGGGCATGACAAGGACCATTGTCTAGTCTTCGTGAACTACTTGGGGGAGGAGGGCTGATGCCATTAAGACAAGAGGCATAAGAAAGAACGAGCACAACACCTACATTATGGTGTGTGATTTTTCAGATAGGAGGAAAAAATGCTACAGATAATTGTCATCTCTTGCAGAAGTATATGCGGATGTCCCAGTAATTGTTTTATAATTTTTGCAAGTCGGTAGGCCATGATAAGTGCACCTGTAGAAGTTACGATCTGATGATGGATAGAAATCCTGCCTACAAAGTGTAGACCGTAACGCGAGCCCTCGATCCAAATGAAAGAATGGCATGCACTAGATTTCAGTGGCATGGATGAGGTCAAGGTTGAATGGGACTAGGAAGGGGCTAATTTGTTACAATTATGGAGGGCCAGGGCATTATGCCCATGATTGTAGAAATAAGATGAGAGCATCATGTTTATATTATACACAATTTGATCATGAGATGGGGGAATACCCTAAACTGATAGCGAGGCTGCGAGATAAAGGGATACTCCAGCCTCCCTCGACTTAGAATTTGAAAATGATGAGGTTTGAGCTGCGCGAAGAGGACCCGAATGTAAACATCAGGCTCCAAAGCAGTATCATGAGAGGAGATGACCAAGGTAAGCAACCTGAAGAAAGTGCATGGGTTTGCAAGGCTCCTACAAAGGAACCTGAATTTGATTTGGAGTGTGTGAAGGAGACATTCATGGAAGCTAAGAATAGCTTCACGAAGGCTTCAGGTAGTAAGGATCAACTAAAGCCGGAGATGGATCCTTAAATGATCACTACCTTTCTAAAGACATGTACGAAGTTGTTGCGTGACAAGAAGGCTATGAAGGGACTGCAGGAGCTTATAACTAGGTGCACTGGGTTTGGATAACTGCACATAGTTCGGAAGCTCAAAAAACATACATCGCGAACAGGAAGGGAAATGAGATTGACTACACAAATCAGAGACTATTAAATGGATCAAGTAATAATGGATTTAGGATCGGGCACAAACATACTGCCAAAGTAGACATGGGAGTGCATGGGTAGGCCCTCGTTGCAATGGTCCCCTATTTAATCACTAATGGAAAACCAACAAAAGATCCCACTGATGGGAAGATTGCAGGGGATAATGGTAGACATCGGAGGTGCGAGCGCGCTTGCAGATTTCGAGGTGATAGAGATTGTTGATGAAAGCAATCCCTATCCTGTGCTACTAGTTATAGATTGGGTCACTGATATGAATGGCATGATAAATCTAAGGAAGCACAAAATGATCTTTGAGAGAAAGTCATTGCACGTAGTGGTACCTTCAGACCTTGTAGAAGGATCCCGCTACACAGAGCTAGTGCATGAAGACAAGCTAGACTGTATCTATAAGATAACCACTTGGGAACTGGATTGGGTGAATCCTATAGTGGATGGTAGGATTTCGTGGGAGTGTGAAAGCTCCTGCACATTAGATTCGGAATACGAAACAAAATTATGGCAAAACTAGTTACAGAAGGTAACCACACTCAATTGCAACATGATGGTAAGATCACTACCCTACATAACAACAGAGGTAAGGGATCTGACTATGTATGACGGGTTGACAGTGGTGGATGAATTCTTGAACAAATTTGAAAGTTTTGTGCCAGACCAGTAGCAGTTTGATGCTTTGAAATGGGCATTGCGTGCTACGCCCGCAAGGTGGTGGGGTAAGCATCAGAGAATCTTTGAGGATTGGTGCGGATGCAGGAGGATGATGTGCCTATTATTTGGGAAACTATAGATGTGGCTAGTAAACAAGTATGACGGAAGGGATGATCCATGTAACCTCACGAAATGGACCAAGGTCTACAGGGAGGAGACACAGCCTGAATGGGCACATTTGTTCTATACCCATACCCATGAATTGGTATACTAAGACGAAGCTCCACCATGGTACGAGTGAATGGGATATCTTGCATGAGGGATTTTTGTTAACTTCCACGTTTGAAGATTGTTGGTGGGATACTATTGACGATGTGCTACAAGCAGTAAAAGAAGCTACCTTAAAGATACCTTAGGAGCTAATGGAAGTGCTTCAGCCACAATGGGTGAAAAAGCTGAGCTTTGCGCTGGAGTGTTACAATGTAAATATTAAGGAGAATGACACAGACCCAAGAACTATTAACATTCTAGAAATGGAAGGTTCTCGCAAGTTTCAAGGACCGTTGATTGAGGATCCTGACATCACCGTGCCACTAAAAACAAAGCGGGTAAACATTGGAATGGAGGCAAAACAAAAGTATACAATGCTTGGAGACTATTGGGATGATGCCACAATGGATAAGGTTGCTGAGTCACTCTTCGAATAAGAAGGCTTATTCCCGACCAAAGTTATGAATTTAATAGGGATCGTTGGTGACTTAGGGATGATGAAGATCACCCTGAAACTTGATGCGAAGCTACTTAAGCAGAGGCCTTACTGCTTGAATCTGAAATATGAGGAAAAGGTCTGTGTAGAATTCAACAAAATGCTCGTAGCCTGAATTATTGAGCCAGTGGAAGAATCCAACTGGGTAAGTCCTATGGCAGTACAAGAGAAAAAGTAGAAGGGTGAAATAAGAATATGCATGGACCTTAGGAAACTAGACGATGCTGGTGTACATGACCCATTCCCAACACAATTCACAGATGAAGTATTGGAAAATGTTGGTGGCCGAGAAACATACTCGTTCATAGATGGGTTCTCAGGGTACCATCATATTAGGATCGCGCTAGAAGACCGGAGGAAAATGACCTTCACAAAGAAATGGGGCTGCTTTCAATACACTGTTATGCCATTTCGATTGAAGAATGTGCAACCATCGTTTCACACATAATTGTTGCTGCATTCAAAGAATACATGGAAAAATTCTTGGAGGTCTATCTAGATTATTGGATTGTCTTCAGATTACTTAAGCACCATGTAGCAAGCTTATGCTTGATGTTGGATACTTGCCGATGACACTAGATTGCGTTAAACCTTAAGAAGTGCACATTCCTTGTTAGCTTTGGTAACTTGTTGGGACATATTGTCTGAAAAAAGTGACTGATGGTGGACCCTGTGAAGATTGTCATTATTCTAAATTTGGAAGCACCATGAAGTGCTAAACAATTGCGCGCTACCTTGGGACACACTAGATACTATAGAAACTTTATCAAGAGTTATGCCCAAATCACTGCGCCGATGGAGAAACTATTGAAAAAGGATGTTAGACTTTGCTGGAATGACAATTGCATGAAAATTTTGGATGTCGTGAAGGGATAATTGGCCTCCGCTCCAATCATGGTCTTCCCAAAATGAGATGTGGAGTTTCATGTCCATGTTGATGCATCATGTATCGCACTGGGAGCAGTGCTCACACAGGAGGGTGGGGAAGGATTCGATCACCCTATCGCATTTGTAAGTCAGAGGTTGTCCAAAGCAGAGAAGAAATATTTCGCCATCGAGCGCGAGGGGTTGCCGATGGTGTACGCACTCAAAAAATACCGACACTATTTGCTCATAGGACATTTCAAGATGTATACTGACCATTCCGCACTGAAATACCTGGTCAATAAGCCTGTTTTGGGGGGTGCATATGCATGTGGCTCTTATTGTTCCAAGAATATGATTTTTATGTTGTAGTAAAGCCAAGATGCTTGAACATAGGACTGGATCATTTATCATACATTGAGACAGGCGAGGAACCCACTAATCTAGAGGAAGGATTACCTGATGCACAACTCTTTGTGGTGTGCTTCGCGGACGGGCAGTTCGAAGATATAATCCATTTTCTAACAACACGGACTACACCAAAGAAATACTCCATCCAATAGAAGAAGGAATTGGTGGTGCACGTTGTTATCACTCAGGTTGTCCCTAGGCTCCTAATAGGGATACGGCCGAGGTAACCACAAACCAATCTTTGGATTGCAGGTTCTAGCCCACCTGCAATCGGAGAGGGCTCTCTCCTTATGATTCAACTTCTGTTGATGATTTTAGGCTAGCTTTATGGCTTCAAGGGAGTGTTGTTTGTGATTGGATGGAAGGTAGGATTCTCGAACAAAGAGGCAAGGTAAAGTGTGATAAGTTTTGAACCATTGGGCATGGAGTCATAGATTGAGGCTTGCGAGCGTTTTCTTGGTCACAAGAGGATACGGAGCGGGATAGCCACACATGATACAATTTTTGGTCTACTGAAAGTATGGAATGAACATCAGGGATGAAAGGCAAAGGAGAATCATTTCATCATACTGAAAAGGAGGAGAAATGGATGAATGGGATCTAGGAGCAATTAAGAATTCATAAACATGCACTCATATGTGAAAGAAACAACGTAAACAAGATCATTTAAGTATACATGCTCATAACTATTTCTGAAGAAAACATCGAGAAATCTAGAAATTGAACTTAAGGTGTAATGAAACAAATCTTAAGCTATTATTTTTTCCTGCAATTTAGAAGGCGGAACGGTTGTAAAAAACATAAAAGTAAACATAGGAGAGAAACACTTATTGAATAATGTAGAAGCATAGGAATTTCGTAATCATTCCTTGGCCAAGAGAAAACATCAAGTAGTTTCACAATCCATGCTTTCAGAAATCTTTGATTATGGAAATTATGACAGTTACAGTGCGAGTCTCTGTTCGGAGAAAATGCTGGAAAGGAAAACTGACCAACTACTACTACCAACCAACCAACCCCTCACAACATTGTTCAGGGTGGTATTTATAAGCAAAATATCAGAAAAACATCATTACAACCGACCTAAGCAGGTCTGCTAGAAAACTCTTCAAAAATCTAAGTGTTGCTGGAATTAAATGCAAGTAAATCTTTTTGGCTGCGCTAGGGGCAGCTGAATTAGAAAAGGTGTCAATGTGGCCCTTGGGGGCTAGATGCGGTGCTGCTGGAATGATTGTGCTTTGGGAACTACAGTTCTGCTCTGGTGTGAGTTAAATGTGGAATAATTATGATTTGAGAGCTTCAGGTGGCTTTCGCCCTCTTTCTATGAATTTGCTGGAAGGTATTAAATGTTATCCTACTTTGGGCTGCTGCTCAAGATTTCCACTGATACTGTTTGCCGCTACATTGATAGCTTCAGCCGTCGACTGATACTCTTTGACACGCTTGATGCTTGATGATTTGATCTGATACACTTTAAACTCTGTCATTGATTTGCTGTTGTCTTTAAACCGGATCATTTTGGCATGATCGGGCGATTTTCGCGCTTTTCGGTGCACAAGGGGCTAAGAAATCAAAAGATTCCCCGAAGATTCCTCGAAACGGCCTATTTCCCGTAGCGATGCGAGATTAGCGCTTCGCGCTAATCGCGCATCGAAAACTGCCTCTGTTTCTTGTTCTAGAGCTCCGAAGTGCGATTTTTCTTCCTGCGCGAAGTTTCGGCTTTCTGGCTGCTGACGTCAGCATGACGTCGGCTGTACGGCGGATGACATCAGCTGAGGTAGGTCACCGGTATAGAATGACATGGTGAGGTGTTGACACTAGAGGTAATGCGATGAACTAGCTCCGATGCGATCGCAATATCGCATCAGTGGGGAACAAAGGGTGCTTAAGTTGGGCATTTGGTGCTTGCGACCGCCGACCGCCGATATCGCGATATCGCGTCGGGTGGTGACGGATGGGTCATAACTTGCATGGAGGGGAATGTGCGATCTTGCGATGCAATTTGGCTTTAAGGTTCTGCGGAGTGTAAGGTTTTGGGTGGAAAGAGCAGGTAGGTGGGTGCGAAGGGCATCTTGAGGTTTCAAAAGGGGTTCGATTACCTGAGATGGATTTTATACTCTGGAAGGAGTCCATTGTATCTGGGAGATGGTTTGGAGGTTAAGGGTTCTTGCTTAGTTTCAGGTAAACTGAGCAATTCTCGGGGGTGCTTATGGCTATTTCAACCAGGGGGAGGGATATTACGTAGGGAAATTTACTTAATATTAATAGGGGGACGGGAAGAATAGGGAGCTAGATAATAATGTTAGTGGTTAATATGGAGGTGGTAAGAAAGCGCTAAGTTCAGGCGAGCTTAGGTTGTTATAAGGGGGGGGAACCATTCTTTAGAGAAATTATGGAACAACTTTGAGTGAAGCAGATCTTTACTCTAGCTAGTGTTATGAAAATGATTGAACTTAAGAGGAGTCAAGCAAATCTTGACCTCTTTTGGGGAAGTCAGTTAATGATTGGGGAAAACAAAGAAGGGGAGTTAGTTATACCTCTTTGAGCTTCTCGCATAGAATTTCTTGTTGATTGTGTCCTGAATGAGATGACACCTGAAATTCTGGAACTGATTAGCAATTAGGATTCAGCAACCTCAGAACTACCGACCCAGCCTACTTACCTAGCATTTTTTCTTCTTTTGATTTGGGTGCACTTAGACTTTCAAACCCATCATTTATTTTTCTTTTGATTCTTTCCTATCTACATAATACCCTTATTTCTTCGAAGGGCCCAGATTAAGCTGTTGGGATCCTCTGCTTCTCTACCTATCTAAGAATCTGCCAAGATTAAACTGTTTGGAAAGATTTGCATTCTCTACATTGTAAAATAGGAAATTTAAACCTAGGGATACCAAGATTAGGCTGTTTGGACCTCCCTTTAACTGAAAGATTGGTGATACCGGGATAAATTTACAAAATTTGGAAGGCAATTGAATGAACTTGAAGTAGCCTTCTTCGTTTGGAGACTGTTAAGAAAATATGGAGCATTGCAGGATGCAAAGTACGACATATTTGGCTTGTAAAATGTCAATCATGAAATATGAATACCCTGCTGCAGCAGGAAGCTAACAATGGCTCCACTTGGGGATGGCTTCTCCTTGCGAGAAGTCAAGAACAATAGGTCAGAAGGCCTTGGTCTTTAGTTGTTGCTATCTTCTGCAAAAAAAAATTCTCCAGCTGCCTTATTTCTCCTACCTACCTACCTACCTACCCAGCATTTACTTTGCCGTTAGGTGAGATCAAACAAACAGTGCAGCCACTTAAGCAACTGAGAAACAATATGAACTTGATGACTGATGGTCTCTAAACGTACAAGCATCATTCGGGTATATGCCCTCATAATCAAAGTTGTGGCATATAATGGTTGTTGTTGATGTATTTGGTCTTCACTGAGAAAACATGCTAAAGAACTTGGGTCAAGCAGAAGTTCCATGTAGTCTGCAATAGGATCAATAAAATCATCATGTGAGAGAAGTTCTTCCGAGTCTTCTTGATCAGATGGAGCAGCTGCGTCCTCGGTGGTAAGCCTGGCAGCTAATCCTTCTGTCTCTGTCTTGACAATAGAATCATGCAGAGTTTGTAAGTCAGCAGGTAGCAGTATTTCCTCCTGAGTCCGGGAAGGGAGACTTCGGCATGATTCTGGGTCTTCTGGGTCAGATGGAGTGGTTGCATCTTCGGTAATCAGCCTAGTAGCTAGTCCTTCTCTCTTTGCCTTGAAACCCAGATCATACTCAAACTGTAATTCAAGAGATAGGACTATTTCGCTGTGGACTGGGGGAGGAAGATTTTGGTAAAATTCTCTAAGGTCGCGGAAGTTGTATGATTGTATCTGAGCTTCCAAGAGTTCAATTTCATTCTCATATTTTTCAACAACTAAGTCAAGGAAAAGTTTATTCCGGCCGCCCGGTATTTTTGACAATACTGCTCTGAAAAATTCTTCATTAAGCTCAAACTCTGATAAAATTTCTCTGCATTCATCTAAAGCTTCATCAAATGGGAGATCATCCTA
Source organism: Pinus taeda (assembly GCA_000404065.3). NCBI lineage: Eukaryota > Viridiplantae > Streptophyta > Pinopsida > Pinales > Pinaceae > Pinus > Pinus taeda. The sequence goes on from APFE030057163.1 coordinate 45,431, forward strand.
GGACTCGGTCATTCTCTCACACTGTTAATACTTGGGAACATGGAGTACTTGGCTGAAAAGTTGGTTCTTTCCTCAGTGGAGCCTTTGATTGAAATTGAAGTGGAGTCGCTAGGTGGATGCTTAGACTTTGAAGTGCCTGATCTCTGTCCACCATCAAAGACTAGAACTAAGCGTGACAAACTCTGAAGAACAGGAGCACTTTCTCTAGTGGGGTTTACAAAAATGAACAAAGCGCTTGAATCCCCATTGGAGTACACAGGTACAGGTCGATCGAGGCTTTCACAAGTCAGTTTCTTCCTCTGTAGAGCTGCAGACTGGTTTAATGAATTTTTCTGAGGAGGTCCCCAGTGGAGTCGCCATTATGTTATCACTCAGGTTGTCCCTAGGATCCTAATAGGGATACGGCCAAGGTAACCACAAACCAATCTTTGGATTGCAGGTTCTAGCCAACCTACAATCAGAGAGAGCTCTCTCCTTATGATTCAACTTCTGTTGATGATTTTAGGCTAGCTTTATGGCTTCAAGGGAGTGTTGTTTGTGATTGGATGGAAGGTAGGATTCTCAAACAAAGAGGCAAGGTGAAGTGTGATAAGTTTCGAACCATTGGGCATGGAGTCACAGATTGAGGCTTACGAGCGTTTTCTTGGTCACAAGGGGATACAGAGCGGGATAGCCACACAGGATACAATTTTTGGTCTGCTGAAAGTATGGAATGAACATCAGGGATGAAAGGAAAAGGAGAATCATTTCATCATGCTGAAAACGAGGAGAAATGGATGAATGAGATCCAGGAGCAATTAAGAATTCCTAAACATGCACTCATATGTGAAAGAAATAGCGTAAACAAGATCATTTAAGTATACATGCTCATAACTATTTCTAAATAAAACATTGAGAAATGGAGAAATTGAACTTAAGGTGTAATGAAACAAATCTTAAGATATTTTTTTTTCCTGCAATTTAGAAGGCAGAACGGTGGTAAAAAACATAAAAGTAAACATAGGAGAGAAACAATTATTGAATCATGTAGAAGCACAGGAATTCCGTAATCATTCCTTGACCAAGAGAAAACATCAAGTAGTTTCTCAATCCATGCTTTCAGCAATCTTTGATTATGGAAATTATGACAGTTACAGTGCGAGTCTCTGTTAGGAGAAAATGCTGGAAAGGAAAACTGACCAACTACTACTACCAACCAACCAACCCCTCACAACATTGTTCAGGGTGGTATTTATAAGCAAAATATCGGAAAGACATCATTACAACCGACCTAAGCAGGTCTGCTAGAAAACTCTTAAAAAATCTAGGTGTTGCTGGAATTAAATGCAAGTAAATCTTTTTGGCTATGCTAGGGGTAGCTAAATCAGAAAAGGTGTCAATGTGGCCCTTAGGGGCTAGATGCGGTGCTGCTAGAATGATTGTGCTTTCGGAACTACAGTTCTGCTCTGGTGTGAGTTAAATGTGCAATAATTATGATTTGAGAGCTTCAGGTGGCTTTCGCCCTCTTTCTATGAATTTGCTGGAAGGTATTAAATGTTCTCCTTCTTCGAGCCACTGCTCAAGATTTCCACTGATACTCTTTGCCGCTACATTTATGGCTTCCGTCCTCGACTGATACTCTTTGACACGCTTGATGCCTGATGATTTGATCTGATACACTTTAAACTCTGTCATTGATCTGCTGCTGTCTTTAAACTGGATCATTTTGGCATGATCGGGCGATTTTCAGGCTTTTCGGCGCACAAGGGGCTAAGAAATCAAAATATTCCCCGAAGATTCCTCGAAACAACCTATTTCCCGTAGCGATGCGCGATTCGCACTTCGCGCCAATCGCGCATCGAAAACTGCCTCTGTTTCTTGTTCTAGAGCTCCGAAGTGCGATTTTTCTTCCTGCGCGAAGTTCGGGCTTTCTGGCTGTTGACGTCAGCATGACGCCCGCTGTATGGTGGATGATGTCAGCTGAGGTGGGTCCCCGATACAGAATGACATGGTGAGGTGTTGACACTGGAGGTAATGCGATGAACTAGCTCTGATGTGATCGTAATATCGCATCGGTAGGGAACGGAGGGTGCTTAAGTTGGGCATTTGGCGCTTGCGACCGCCGATATCGTGATATCACGTCGGGCGGTGATGGATGGGTCATAACTTGCATGGAGGGGAAAGTGCGATCTTGCGATGCGATCTGGCTTTAAGGTTCTGCGGAGTGTAAGGTTTTGGGCGGAAAGAGCAGGTAGGTGGGTGCGAAGGGAATCTTGAGGTTTCGGAAGGGGTCCGATTACCTGAGATGGATTTTATACTCTAGAAGGAGTCCATTATATCTCGGAGATGGTTTGGAGGTTAAGGGTTCTTGCTTAGTTTCAGGTAAACTGAGAAATTCCTGGGGGTGCTTATGGCTATTTCAACTAGGGGGAGGGATATTACGTAGGGGAAATTTACTTAATATTAATAGGGGAACTGGAAGAATAGGGAGCTAGATAATAATGTTAGTGGTTAATATGGAGGTGGTAAGAAAGCACTAAGTTCAGGCGAGCTTAGGCTGTTATAAGGGGGGGGAACCATTCTTCAGAGAAAGTATGGAACAACTTTGAGTCAAGCAGATCTTTACTCAGGCTAGTGTTATGAAAATGATTGAACTTAAGAGGAGTCAAGCAGATCTTGACCTCTTTTGGGGAAGTCAGTTAATGATTGGGGAAAATAGAGAAGGGGAGTTAGTTATACCTCTTTGAGCTTCTCGCACAGAATTTCTTGCTGATTGTGTCCTGAATGAGATGACACCTGAAAGTCTGGAACTGATCAACAATTAGGATTCAACAACCTCAGAACTACCTACCTAGCCTACTTACCTAAAAAAATTTCTTCTTTTGATTTGGGTGCACTTAGACTTGCAAACCCATCATTTATTTTTCTTTTGATGATTTCCTATCTACATACTACCCTTATTTCTTCCAAGGGCCCAGATTAAGCTGTTGGGCTCCTCTGCTTCTTTACCTATCTAAGAATCTGCCAAGATTAAACTGTTTTGACAGATTTGCATTCTCTACATTCTAAAACAGGAAATTTAAACCTAGGGAGACCAAGATTAGGCTGTTTGGACCTCCCTTTAACTGAAAGATTGGCGATACCGGGATAACTTTACAAAATTTGGAAGGCAATTGAATGAACTTGAAGTAGCCTTCTTCATTTGGAGACTGTTAAGCAAATATGGAGTATTGCAGGATGCAAAGTAGGACATATTTGGCCTGTAAAATGTCAATCATGAAATATGAATACCCTACTGCAGCAGGAAGCTAACACACGTGACAGATTTTTCTGTCATCACGGGGCACCTATACAAAATGGGAAATGATGAGATATTGCGAAGATACATAGCTAAATTTGAATGAAATTAGATCCACATGGAAGCACATGGGGGCGTTACAGGAGGACATTATGCAGACTAAGCAACTGCACAAAAGATTCGTCGGACAGGGTTGTGGTGGCCAACCCTACACCAGGATTTGAAAGCACACTGTAAGGCCTACGATATATGTCAAAGGACTGGAAAACCATCATGAAGGGATGAGATGCCATTAAATCCACAAATGACACTGCAGTCGTTTGAAAAATGGGCAATCGACTTTGTGGGACTGATAAAACCTCAGCAAAAGACGGGCATGCACTACATCATCACCGCAATGGAGTATCATACATGATGGGTGGAAGCATAACTAGTCAAAGACTTTATGGCCACTACGACTTCGAAGTTTTTGTTTGAAAACGTGTTGAACCGATTTGGCTATCTGAAAATATTAATGAGTGATCGCAGAACACATCTCGTGAACGAAACTATCAACGTGCTCATAGAATAATTCTAGGTGTATCATCAGAAAAGTACACAATACCATCCATAATCCAATGGGACTGTAGAATATTTCAACAAAATACTTGAGACTGTGCTGACCAAAGTGGACCACATGTAGTGGAATGATTGGGACCTGCACGTACTTGCCATGCTATGGGCTTATAGGACAATGTTCAAGAAACTGACAGGACAAACGCATTTCCAGTTAGTTTATGGCATAGAAGATGTCATGCCAATGGAATATATCATACCTAGTCTATGAATAGTAGCACTCACTGGGATGATGGACCACGAAGCTCTGGAGGAAAGGCCCACTCAATTAGAAGAAATTGAGGAAAATCGGTTTTTGGCTGGGTTTCATCAGCAGGTAGAAAAGCAGTGTGAAAATGCTTGGCACAACCACCATATCAAGTTGCACACCTTCAAGGTAAACAACTTAGTGCTGCTGTATGACAATAAGTTTGAAAAAATTCTGGGAAAATTTAGAATGCACTGGCTGGGACCATACTTGGTTAAGGAGGTCATAGACGGAGGCATGGTCCAACTAATCAAACTAAATAGAGAACCCTTCCCAGGCAAGGTAAATGACAGCCGCTTGAAGCCCTACACAAGTGGGCCAACTATCTAACTAATCAGCCGAAGCATAGTATTCTCGACCCAAATAAATGGACAAGGGCACGGGCCTATAAGCATATGCAATAGATATCGGTACAGATGTAAGGACACAATTCAGACATAGAGGTCTCAGAAGAACAGATGTAGCAGATTCAACAAGCAATAGCTTAGTGCATTGTGGACATCAGTACCGTTTGAAACCAGTTGGAGGGACTCCACGCCAAGATCGCCACACCAACAAAGTGACTCAAGGGCGAGTCATGATGTTTGTGTTGGGGGCTTGTTGGGCATGGAATCCCCCCACAACACGTTTTGGGGCTCAAAGCCCAAGTTTTGAGTGATATTATTGTAAAGCTCCCCGAATTGCGGGTTCGAAATGTATGAAGAGTCATAGGGCTATCTACCCTAAGTTTGAATGAAATGTCAGCCTACCAATGGTTCGTGGACCATGGGATTGTATAAATAAAGTGAGGCTCTAAGTTGTAAAGAGATAATTATATAATCTAATGGAGAGAATGATATAGTGAATCATAGAAGAGGTATCTAAGTGTCTTGGGTTGTAGTAGTAGGAAGAGGCTTTGCAACTGAGTGCGCATAGACCTAGTAGAGTCCACATTTGAGTGCGCAAGGTAGAGTTGAGTTTGTAACCAGAGAAGAGATTAATAAAGAAAGGTTTTGTTACCAATTCTATGCATCTATTATGAGTTATTACATGTTTTATATCATTTTCAATTATACTATTTATTTACTATGCGCACTTGTATGAATTTTGAATATTATTAAGTATAAACTAAGGCATACAAATAAGCTAAGTTAATAAACTAATATTGGATGATTAGTAAGGACTTGGGTAATAACAGTGTTTGGCCCCCGAGTAGGGTTGCACGAAGGCAATATCTCAGGTTGCGAGGTACAGGGAAGTGTGCGTAGTGACGTGCGAACAGGGTTGAACCATGGACCACTTCAAACCATAAAACATCTCCAGGGTGCAGAAACCCAGTTCTACAACCGTCCCATAATACTTCGGGTGAGACCTCACTCCATGCTCCGTGAACTGTTGCCGAAAGGGCCAGTAGTAATGAGATTTGTTTGACTAAATCACCTCTGAACCTGGGTCAGGCCCCAACATGCCAACAATACATATTTCAATACTCTCCCAACTATGGGAACATGTTACTTGTGTCGCTTGTCATGAATCTAAGGAAAATATTAATTAGTGAAGCCATACATAAATATTAGCATTGATTAATTAGCAAACACATACATAAAATATTAGGGCAAATTAACTATCATAGTCAATACAAGTGAGGCATGGGAATTGCATTTCAGTTTACAATTACGATTTCCCCGTCAGCACAACAAAAAATTATAAAATAATTTTGAATCTTCAATTCCTTCAATGTTCCTTTGGACTTCTTGAATGTTAAAAAGTCATTAATTATTTAAAATGATGATATTGAAAGAAGAAAAAATATTTTCTCACAAAAATTATAATGTTATTTACTTATGGTTCCAACGTTCAAAGTATGACTATTCAAGTCTCACTAGCACAATCAGTTGTGGATAGGCCTCGTCATCAAGGTGACCCAGGATCAAATGTCACAGGAGGTGGCTATGCCTTGTACTAGGAGGAAGACAAATGCTAAAAAATCCATTCTTCTAAGGGCTAGTGTGGCCCAAGTTGGATGCGATCATCGGGTGACTTAGATGGTGTTTATGGTGCTAGTCCTGCCAACAAGTCAAGGGGATCTCCCTGGTAAGAAGTGCGAATTAGACTTCAGACAGTTTGGTGTAGGAGTCCCAGCAGTAGGTTGTAAAGCAATTCCTTGACCGCGATTTCGCATAGAGGAAAGTAAGATAAATCTATTGGTAGCAAGGGTATGACTACTGTAGTGATTCAAGGAAGGTGCATGAGAGGTTCTAACAAAGGTGGGTTGGGATGAGTGCCCCCCTTGGCAACCTATATCAGTACTCATCCTAGAAGGGAACACACGAGTGAAGATGCATCAAAAGCTAGAAAGCAAATCAATCGACAATCGAAAGTGATGGTTAAACCAACAACACATCTGCAACAAGATTTATATAATTGCATACGAAGTAGTTCATACACAAATACGTAAGTTAAACAACATACATCACTAAAGAAACCAGAACAATCCAACTACAATAACAACATATGCATGAAGATGTATTGGCTCTTATTATGTAAAAAAAGTGTAAGTTCCCATCATACAATATATCCATGCAAACTTGCTAGCCCCAATAGTGGAATGTTACAGCCACATCCGCCTGCTCCTCCAAAGAGATGAACTAGCTCCATGAAGTGGAGAAGCAAAGGCACATTACAATATTGCCCAAGCTCTTTCCAGGATATTCTTATTAGAAGCTTAGCTGACCAAAAGCCTATACAATGAGCTATGAGGGGCTATTTATAGAAAAGGGTGGGGTGGCTCTTGACATTCCCCTTTGTGGTTGTTCAACTACCCTCATGACTCTTCACCTACTCTATGACTGTTACGTCCACTAATGACACTTGACTTACACTTGACATGACTCAACATTACAATGCACATGTACCCATGTGAACACAATGGCTTAAGCAAGCCAAACTAGACATCACTCTAACTTAGACAATGATAACAGTCCAACTTCTCAACCTCCTCATGCTAATCAATAGTAACATATTGATGGCAAGCTCTGTAGTCTCTGATAGTGTCTGTGTGTTCCACAGTGACATCCATCTGAAACCTGACCTTCACCTCCATAGCATCTGGGTACATCGCTCAGGCTCCTCAGTCCAACTCGTCTGAAACCATGTGCGTCATTGTCTTCAAAGTGGTTAGACCATCAACATACTTGTGCATGATGTCTTCACTGATAAGCAAGTTTGGGCTAGTGGTAATGTGCATCAACTCGTTGAAGTATGAGTCAAGCTCTTGTCATACCAACTTCTTTGGCTTCGCCTAGCTGAGAGTCCTGATTGATGGGATCACATGTGTGTGCACTACAACATCCAAAATCTTGAATACTCATCCATGGGAAGCCTGAATGCTAGTGATGAGTTGTAGGAGCTCATCATAGTTCTGGATTTGACTCTGGATATGTGTCTTAAGCTCAACCAAATTGACCCTCATCATCTTAGGCAAGTGAAGTGGGACTCCCTTGTACTTCATCGTCAATGTTTGCATGTCATCAATAGTAGCATGTATGTTTGTTAAGGTATGTGCCCTTCTAGCGCATTTCTGCTCCCATCCATTGAGATGGAAAACTGCTTTGTGCACGGTACCAAACTTGGTGTACAATGCTCATATTACTGTGCCACAAGACACCACTTCATCTAGTATTGCCTTCTTCAGTTCAGCTTGGGCGAACATTCTCACCAAGTCTCCCCCTTGCTTGGTCATTTGTAGCTCCCTTCCCATTCGCTCATTCTCAGCTATTAGGAAGCGAAAACTTGAGCTAGTGGATTCGGCATACACTCTGGTTGCATTGGCTAAGGCAAATGGATGCTTACACACATCAGCCACGATCACTCATTCTTCAACTTATGCAGGAGATGTTTGATCCTCTAGAGTTAACACTCTGCAAGACTGCACAACTTTATGTTGGGATTCATCAAACAAGATGTTGTGCATCTCTTATTTCGGCTAATCATAAAGGATCTTAGTGCCTCCTTGGTCATCCGAGACTTGCTCATCATCTGGATGCATTGAATCGGGTGAGTCAACCACTTTGTGGTAAGGCATGAGGTCGGTGTCCTATTCCAACTCCTACTGCTCCATGTCTGCATTCAACTGTTGAAGTGCATGTTCTATGTCATGAGCAAAGTCTTGCCCCTATGATGGTTCACGTTGTTTTCCTAATGCCATCTATTTAGATGAATCAACTACTTGTATGGGCATTTCTTCATTTGTTTTCACATGATGCACCCCCTTCTGTATCTGCTGCTACTGCTGGTGCTTTCCATGATGTTGATTCACGCTGCTTCGCTAACCACTCCACAATGAATTCGACTCATTCATTGGGTCTGGAGAAACCATAGCAATATCTCCAAGGGTCCTCCTCAACCTAATGAAATGCCCCACAGATCTAGTTGAACTGAACTCTCATGCGGTGATCCCTAACAATGCAATGTCGATCATATAGAATGAAGCTTCGGAGGTTGAATGGATACTTCTTCATTAGTTCCGCTTCGACATTCGCTTGCTTGATACTATGAATCACATATAACCCAATCCAAAATGGAAGAGTGGGCCAAGGTGCCTTCTTCATCTGTTGTAGTATAGCTATCAACATAGAAAAGTTTAGGGGCGAATGTTCCCCCTTTGGCGAAATTAAGGGGTTTTGAATTTTTAGTGCACGAATATTTTGTATTATAGTACATTTTTACAAATCACCTCAAAAGCCCACCTTATTTTAAGGGAGAGGGTAAAAAGGGTAAATTTAGCCCTTGAAATTAGGAGTTACAACCTTCCATTCACCCATTTTCAAGAATAGGTTTTATTTAAGTGAATCCTATGGGCCAAATACCATATTTATAAAAGAGATATGGTAAACTAATAAAAATATAAATAAATGAGAAGTATGGTAAATAAATAAGACATTTTTTATATTTACTCCATAAGTCACCTTATATACATACAAGGGTGTAAACAAATAAAAATATAAGTAAAGCGGAGGTATGGTAAATAAATAAAACGTCTTTTTATACTTACTCAAAAGGTATGGTAAATAAATAAAAATATAAATAAACTAGCCGTATGGTAAATAAATAGAACCTCTTTTTTATATTTAGTCCATAACCCTCGTTCTATTTATGAAGGCTCAAGAAAGAGGTTTTATTTAAGGGAATCCTATGGACCAAATACCATATTTGTAAAAGAGGTATGGTAAATTAATAAAAATATAAATAAACGAGAGGTATGGTAAACAAATAAAACATTTTTTTATATTTACTCCAATTACGAACACTCAAAAAATGCGTTATATTTAGGTGAAACCTGTGGGAAAAATACTATGGGACAAATACCATGGAGTGGATTGTTATTAATACCATGCAAAAAAACCATTATTAACCCTAATATTAGTATTAATAAAAATAAAAATGGCACATGGTATTGACCCATGGTATTCACCAAAATGGCACATGGTATTGACCCATGGTATTCACGTGGAATGTAGCTATTTAAATGGGGGAATTAAACCAGCATAGATCCATCTTTACTCTGGATCTACTAACCCCGAGAGGTATCAAATATCGTGATATGCAAACTAGCATAGAGTGAAAAAATATTTGTTCTTGCTTGGTTAAAATAAAAAATAAAATAAAAATCAACTATTAATTTTATTAATTTTCATAAAATACTAATAGTAATTTTTAAGCTCCAGGTTTATGATAACATGGTAATACCAAGATCTTACAAGATTTTATAATTGATTAAAATATTCGCCATGCATGGTGAGAGATTCGCCACAAAATTATATATACATATTATATTATTGATAAAATCGCCTTCCATTTTTCCTATATACCATGGAGATTCGCCCATTTATTATACTTACAAATTTAGGGTAAAATTTTCCCTAGCTATCAATCTTGTTGAGATGTGATAGGCTACTTCTTACATGAAAAGTATGTCTAAGGAAAACTTTGGTAGAACATGCAGAGGCTTCTCCACACTAAACATTTCGATGAAAGTGTCGGACAGTGAGGCATACAATAAGCAATACCTATCAATGCCTTCATTGCTTCCTATGACATGCAGGGTGGATCTTGTTCAAATATCATCTTGTACAAAGGGAAAAAAAAATTATTGGACAGCCGTGTGATTACTTCTTTGAAGTTGCATTCAGACAACTACTTGAAATATGTGTTCAAAAAAGTCTCTGCCGATGACCATAATCACTCGAAGCCTGGAAACTCATGATGGGCATAGACTGCATCTAGGATGTAGGTAGACATGTAAATCTCTACATACATACCTTCAGGTGACTGTCGAGCATTCGTGACTTGCTTCTTCAGTTGATGAGACAGTATGCTGGACTAGTTACATGGCCTTCCCTCTCTAGCTACCTGGTCCAATGCAACTACCGAAATCTATGGGAAGGTTTCCATGCTTTCTTGGCCATACAGGTGAGAGGAAAATAGCATGAAATATCGGTATGCCTTATTCAATATCTTTTCCTTGTAGACCTCGTTGGGTGTCATCCTAAAATGAGATGGCTCCTTTAACTAATCCTTCAAAAGGTCCCTACAGTTAGCACTATTGTTGGGTAAGCTTAATAGAGTCTCCATGACAGTCATGAGCTTTGACATCTAATACATCTCATCATAATATTGTTCCTCGAAGGTCTCAAGCATCATCCCACTGAGACTGCTCAAGGTCATCATCTCGGGATCAGTGTGAGAGATGATCCAGTGTATCATGTCCGTGCATGGGAACTCGGGATATACGTATGCAATCTGGTACAAGCCAGACTTATGAATGTTCCCGTACACCTAGCGGTCTTTGAGGTGTTCCCAAAAAGTGCTTGCAAATGTTTCATTTTCCTCTTGTCACTTCAATTTGATTTCGTTGTCTAGATACAACTTTGTGTCTTCATAGATTGGCATACTAGAGGACACCTGCTCAGTTGTTGCTCCAACTGCGTTTCCATCAGTGTCCTGAGATCCTGTTCTCTTAGAATCCATTGAGACAGATGAATGCCTAAATATTTGGAGACAAGAAACATGCATGGAAAGATATCTGTCAGCGAAAAAAAAGCAAATTCCCAGGAATGACATAGCACATACCTGGGAAGCTAATGAGCAAGGTTGTGTAATTTCTTCTAGGAGGCTATGTGACTGGCTACTAGAACTACGCAAAAGGCAATATGGGCTATCTGGGAGGTAGTACTGGCTACTTGATCTACACAATACGCAATCCAGACTGGCTGCTAGCTGCTGGGATTACACAATGTGCAATTCTAGCTGGGAAGCATTGTAGGTACAGGGACTAATTTGTGCAATTTCCTGAGCTAGCAGTCACTTTCCTCCAGAAATGTGAAAAACATTCCCTGAGGCCAGTGCTGGCAAAAAATTCACATCTCTGGAGAGGAAGGCGGAGCCTTCCTTCCCCATATTGCGCAATGCGGTCTTAGTGAGGCCAAGTCTAGGTTATGTTTGGCCCAACTCGCCAACGAGAAACTTAAAGTAAGTAAGACAGTGAATGCATGGTGAAACTAAGTGATAGCAGAAGTGATTGAAAATGCATGCAAAACATGAATTAAATATGCTACAAATAGATCAACATGCATGTGGGTGAAGCCATTCGCTGGTTGGGCAAACGTTCGTGCAGAACAATTTCATGCATGCGACAACAATGAGATAGCAACGAAAAATGAAACAAAGCTAGGAAAATATAGTATGCATGTAAACAACAGTAGGAATTCAAATAAATTAATAAAATAACACTCATACAAGTGAATACAAAAAAAGAGACAAAAATGCTAAAAAAAACAACTTGAGGCCACTTACCAGTGAATAGCTGAGCCAGATGTGTCAAAAATTCCTAGATGTGTTGTGGGATGTCATAGATATAAGGTCAATGTGAAAGAATGAGCTTTGATGTGTTGATTAAATAAGTTTCATTTCATGACGCGCATGCCACATATCTAGGAAAAAGCGAGACTTGGAGGTAAACTTCTAAAACAACTTTGCATGTAACCCCCATCTACTAAAAATACATCCCTGAATCATGGGAATCCTTTTGCGTGTTTCCTTTTTCTATTGTAGGAAGAACTTGTCATGCATGCATGCAAGGCAAGTTTCCTTGGTCCCAATTGGAACTCATCAACCAGACTGCTCATGCAAATAGCTGCTCAAGTGCTTGAGAAGAATCCACATGTCTAGCTGGGAGCTGGGTTGATTGCCCAGGAGGTTCGTGCAATTTCTAGGCAGAAAAACTCACTGCTGCCTAGATTTGTGCAAATTCTTGGCTGAGAAGCCCTACTGGAAAATTTACACAAATCCTGCTAGGAGTGTTGACTAGAAGGATTGCACAACGGTGGAGCCCAACAATCTGTCAGAGAGGATTTCACAATTTTTGGAGGGAAGGTTGGTTTCCCTCCAAAAATGCACAATTTTCTTGGGGAAGCTGCTCATCCTGTAGTTGGACCAAGTCCAGGTGAACAAATTGTGAGGGGAATGCATCAAGCTATGCTTGATTGGCTGCCTTTGTTCATTAAAAATATTGAAGCTTGCGTACTTGACGAAGCGAGACAAAGTATTGTCAAAGGTTGGTAGGGAAGCTCCAAAATGGGCTAAGGAAAATTTTTGGACGGTGGTTTTAGCCACTACAATAGATGGCTTAAATGCCCCTAGGTCATGGCTTTTCAAGCCATGGGTCAAGCCTGGAGGATTACAGGCAACTTGACAAACAAAAAACATTCAAAGTATTAGTTGTTGTAAATATTTATTTGAATATATAGATTGGCATAAAAAAAATTAGGTGAATAAATAAATATAAGAATAGGCTTAATATGGGGGTGACATGCCGGGAAGTCCTAGTGTTGCACCGCTCCCCCTCTTCTTCCTAGGGGTGATAGGAGTGAGGGGTGATTATTAACCAGGAGAAGAATAAAGAATTCAAATTTTCTTTCAGGTTGGGAAAGGTGATAAACAGTCTTGCAGAAGCCTATGCTCATTATCAGGGAATAAAGAAAGTTGTGTGACTAAAATTTTAAGAGATCATCATGATTGGAGATTATCTCACCATTCTCTTATAATTATAAACATAACACTCACCAATGATATTAATCTAGCTCAAATCATCAAATATACTCTTAATTTAGTCTGTTTCATCCCCACAAATCAATGTTTCAATGTCCCAAGGATGAACAACTCGGTAGAAGAAAAAATGGCCAATTTGGGCTTTACTCTCTGCAAAGGAGATTTATTATGTCAAGGCTAGATCAAAAGGGTCCATTTTCCTTAATGTTTTCTATGAGTTACATTATTCAAATTGTACTAAAACAAAGTTATTAAAAATGAGGTTCCCATCCTTATGCAGCTCAAACTTCTTCATGTGGTGTAAATGCACCCTCTCCAACATACACTAACTTCTAGAGCCTTCAGCTCGAAGCATAGTTGTCACTTGCAAATCATGCTCAGTGGAGGTTTCACTATACTCAATGCCCTACTCATAGTCATGATGGGAATTCATGTGATGAATGTGATGACATCACAACAAATTACTTAAAGGAGTGATATTTCCATAATCAATAGGAGAAGTGGGATGACCATTCATGGAGGAGAGATGTGTCACCCATTATTTAAAGTGTAGGGGATGATATAGATGAAAGTTATGCCTATGAGGGAGTATGAGGGTCTAAAGTCTTATTTGGCTTCTTATATTGGATTATAAAGTCACCATATTCAAATTCCATTTCCCTCACTCCTTAGCAGTGATATATTCAATTCTAGGTATGTAACTCTCCTCTCAGAGCGAAATTTTTAGAGGTAAATCCCTATTTTAATCAATTAGGTTATTTTTTTCTTGACTTGTTATTATTTTCCCTACTTCTTGAGGTTGTTTGATTCTATTTTTTTTCTTGTTGGTGTGTCCACTTGGTTTTTCATTTTGTGACTCTAAGGGTTTATTATGTATTAAACATCACTCTCTCGATGTTTTTCCCTATCTGTATGTTCCCACTGTGTCTCTCACTATTTTCCTTCTCTTAATTCACCTTTGAACCTAAGTTGTAATGGCTTCATTGAGTTCTTTCTTGTTGCTTCTTGGTTTTCTAATTGATGGAGAAGTGATACCAATGGTACCACTATTAGATCTCAATATTAACTCCCACAAGGTTGGGAAATCTGGCAACACTAGACTCTGCTTCCCTTTGGCTTATTGTATTCATATACATGGTACCTCTATTGGATCTCTGTATTAACTCCCACAAGGTTGCGAAAGCTATGGACACTAGACTCTGCTTTCCTTTATCTTATTGTATTCAAGTTTTAGTTGAAACCTAGAAGGTTAATACCCTAACGGGGAAAATCCAATGAAAATCATATCAGTATAGTGCAATAAGAAATCCCCCTCCCCATATCAAAGTATTGCAACACAATCAATTATGCATCCATAAATTCGATATTGAAATGATTTTCCTTATCCCTTAACTAGATGAGATAAAAATTTAGATGGAGATGCTACACTAGGTGAATTATGAAAATAAAAGTGTCTCTAATGATTATCAACCACATAACTAGGTATTACCATCTTGATGAACTGCAAATTTTGTTTTTTTGTTTGATCCTCTCTGGCACTACGATACGAAATGCAAAGAGATTGATAGCACTAAATGGTTAAACATGAATCTACCTAGGAAATAGAGACTCAGTGAAAATAGAAAGTATCTCTAAGAACAATGCCTCTAAATAATACTGACATGTATTATATCTAAGGTTTACACTTCAGAATTTTTTAATACAAAATATCCTTGGTTGTTTTAAAAAACAAAAAGAGTCAGATTAATATGGATATAATGAATCCATTTTAATTTATATATAAATATTATTTAAATTGATAGATCCATCCAATAAATTTTGTGACATTCCTTTTTGAATGGTCGCTTATCTAGAGAATTTAATGGTTTTTTATTGTCTTTGGGAAAAATCAATTTAAAAATATTTTATGGAGATTCATTTGGAACCATTGATAAAGGAGTTGATGTTACTATGGAGTGAGATTAACGTGTATGATATTTCATGATTTATATTCAAAAGGTTATATATTATGTATGGTTTTATTTGTTGGACATGTAACGAAATATGAGGGATCAAGGTATGCATATAATCTTTCTTTGGAGTATTTTAAATCAAATTTTTAATTATAAGTTAATCCTACCCATAAATAATTAGCGTATTATGTTTTTTTTTATTAATTTGGTGATTCAATACTAATGGAAATAGGAGATCCAAATTGGATCATTATATTATTTATCATCAATGTTGATATATTTAGAGTGGAAAATGGGAGGAATTTCCACACATGACCATTTTTATTGGTGGAACCTAGTTTGGAAAATTGGGGTTTAAAACCTTCCAAAGGTAGTTTAAGGCATTTAACGAAATTTTTGGGGGTACAAAGGCTCTTTCTTCTACGAGACCCTCTAGCAATATTGTACACTTAGATACCTTCCAATGGTGGAAGCCTGACCTCAAAAGTATTTCACATGCAAAATTTATTCCTTAGAAGTTGAATTTACTATTTTAGCCACCATGATTTGAGAGGATGTCGCGTTAGACCCATTACTCATGGAAATGGGGCTAGTGATGTGACCCTGATGAAAAATAGTCTAGAAGAATAAAGTTGTAACTCATATCTAGGGTTGATTCGGACATGTTGACGCCTGAGTTGGTTATTGGGTGGTGTTATAACTAGGCCACTACAAGTAAAAAGAGTTGACTTTATTATAATGCATTTTGTTCCATAGTTGAGAAAGGTGTTCGAAATTCGATAAAGAGAAGGTAGAATTTTATTTTCTTTTGTGTGTGAGTAGTATTCCATGGGCCATAGGTCTCATTCATTTTTATTTTTATTATTTCCTTTCATAGAAAGAGAGTTGAACAACCTCACCTTCCAACTGGGTTTTCCCCGTCATATATTGTGTTACTGTGATTTTTATGAGTTTCTATTTTTCCTCTTTTTTCTATAATATATATATATATATCATCATAAAAATAGCATAATAAATCTAGAAACTAAGGAAACGTTATCCCTCATAGTAAATATTTTATATTTTAGTAAAATTTTATTAGATTTGCGGTGATGAACCATCTAGTGGAATATTCATTGTAGTTTATAGATCATACACATATCAAAGTAATTTTATTTGGGTCAATTGTGGGAGGTTGAAAGGGATCTAGATTTATTAAGCATAAAGTGATAAACCCCAACGATGACTAAAAAATCTAATAATAAAGCTTGAGATCTGACATAAGAGAAATTCTCAAGGCTATAAGAGTAGGTCGTAGATATAACTATAATATGAACTTCCTCATGATGAATGTGGAAAATGAGAATGGAGTTGGAGAAGACAAATGTTCCAACTTAGAGGAAGAATCGGGGGATTGAGAAGAACTAGAGGATTCTAAGACAAAATTGTTATGGGAAAATTTGACTTACAATAATCAGCTTCTTTAAACCCAATAGAATTTTCTCAGAGTATACCTAGAAGCTATGTGTGTGTGTGTAAAAGATGATGTAATAAGGAAAATAACCTCTAAGCATACACAAGTAGTCAAGGGCATAAGTTAAAAGAGTTACCTTGTTATGAAAAAAATATAGTTTATGTTGAGGCATCCATCTTGGAAGAAGATCTCCCATAGATCTTGGCTCTTGATTCTTCACTTAAACATACACATGAACAATAGAAAACATTGCATATTTCCCTACAACCACAATGTTAGTTCATGAAAACGAAATCACTCAAGAAAATAAGAGAAAGATACATGAATGAAAAAAGGGTAAGTTTCCATTACTTTGTATTACTCATGAATTGAAGTACATGGCTAAAATTTTTTGCAGCTCCTACCTAGATTACTCTCCTAACCTCTATGATCACTCGAATTAGAACCTAGTAGCATAAGTTTATTAGGATTAATTTCTTCAGTATTTTGAAATACAATAATTTTCCTCTTCTATGACTTGTGGAGAACTTTTCTTATATATATTTTCTTCATGATTTATCACATAAAACATGGACACATTCTTGACTGTATCGTATGTTATGACTAAACATGACCAAATGAATCATGACTTGATCAAAATTGGCCAAACCAACTTTATCCATCCAAGATATGCACTATGTTTCAATATTTTTATGGGATAAGGAATTATTTGGCTAGTTTTTCACCCTCTACATAGGAAAAGGATTCTTTTAGGCCTACTGTTATGCTCCTAATGCTACATAACAGTGTTGAACCCTCAAAAAACCACATTCTTGGATTTTCCACCAATCATAAGTTGAGCTCTTTGCTTTCAAAGCATTGCTTCTTTATCCTAGATCCTAGAGGTGTCTTTCTGAGTTATAACAGATGACCCCTAATGTTTGAGGTCATAAGAGAATATGATGGCTAAAATACATTACAATAAGAAGGCCTGCACTGAGTGAGGTAGAAAGAGAAAGACTATGGATAGGAGACCTACAATGTTGGGTCCTTATAATACTAGTGATTACCCCATTACTATGGTAGTTGTACCCCTTATTAATATTGTTGTGCCCTTATTGCCCCCATATTGTTATTACTGTGCCCCATAGAATCCCTCTATTGTTATTTTTGTGGCTTTGTATTATTATTGTTAGGTCGGCTAGGTTATATTGTGACTCCTTAGACTCCAATATATAGAAAAGAGGTTTTGCCATTTGTATCATCCAAGAATTGTTCATTTATGTAATGTAAATGAGGTTTCCCCCTTGAATAGGCTGAATTATAAGGCATTGATCTATCTTTTCTATCTTTTCTTGAGCTGGCTTCATAACATTTGGTATCAGAGCTTTGGATTCTAGGGTTTCGCTGCTCCAAACAGGTCATCGTAGAATGTTCGCTATAACTTTTCTTCTGTGACGTTTTAGAAGTCGCAAACAAAACCCATTTGAGAAGAAATCTCGCTGAATCATGGGTCCGAATTTCAGAGCTTTTCGCACTATATTTGCGGAGATATGATCTGAGGAAGTTTCTCTTTCTGCAGAGTCCTGAATTAAATTCCAAACAGGTAACCTAGGGAAAATCGTCATAACTTTCTCTCTGAGCATCGGATTGAAATTTCACAAAAAGGTACAGAAATAGGACGGACTGTAGTTTCTTCTAGACATTTTTCAGAGCCAGAGGTCCAAATAGTGACACGTGGCACTTCATAAAAGTTCGCTCTTCTGAAAAGGTCTATAATCAGGTCACTGTGGGCGATTTGGCATAACTCTTCATTGGAGAATCCAATTGGGGTCAGACTGGTGGCATTGGAAAGAGGACACAGAGGGATACTAGAGGGCACAATTTCAGAACTGTATGTTCTGAAAGTACAGAGATACATCAGAGGCAATATCGAGCTCCTACACAAAAGAGGTGTGTAGATTTTCTTAAATTTTTGCTTAAGATTGGTTTGAAAATTTATTTTGAAGGAATTCAAAAGGCTAGTAGAGCATTATTATCGGTAACTGATGCCCTGAGGAAAGAAAATGCAAACACCTAGTAAGGAATCTGAAAGCTCTAGCATGACTCATGAAGAAGAGGAAGAAATGCTACATGATATATCAAAATTACAAGACCAAGTGCAAAAAATGTCAGCCTCACAAAAGCTAACAGAAGCTAATATAAATGGCATGGAATCTAAGATAAAGGGCGTGGAAGCTAATATGGACAATTGGAAGACAGATTTGAAGACAGACATGGACGATTTGAAGACAGATTTGAAGACAGGCATGGACGAATTGAAGATAAATATGAATAAGTTGCTACAAGAAATGGTCACTAAGGGTGAAAGGGTAGTAAAGGAAACTCATGATGAGAACAAAAGAAATGTTAATCATGATTCCATAGACTCTAATGTGGGATCAAAGATCCATCATATTCCAAAAATCGATATGAGGAAGTTTGATGGCAAGGATCCCGCAACATGGATATTACAGATGGAGCAATTTTTCGATCTCAATAATGTGCAAAACACACAAAAGTTACGTATGGAAACTTTATATTTGGAACCAAATCAGTTTGTATGGTATCAATGGCTTTGCTCTCGTAAACAATTTATCACTTGGGAAATTTTTACCGAAGAATTGATGGCACA
>APFE030057178.1:0-43057 GCA_000404065.3 Pinus taeda
CTGCCTCCTCTTGTTCTCTCTGATATTTTGCAATTTTTACCTTGCTTAAACCATTTCCATCTTTCCCATTCTCTTTAGCTGGGCCACTACATATGCGAATCCCATTGTTTTTTAGCCCAAGAAAATGTGCTTTAACCCATGTGTATGACCCCTTAAACTCCTTTTGGCATTCACTGCAAACCCATGCCAATGATCCACCTCCTTGGATCTTCCCAACAGTAGTTACATATTTCCAAAGTGGTGACTTTGGATCAATTTTCTGGGTTGATTCAGTTTCCTGTGCAACTTCCTCTGCCTCATTAATGGCTGAACTTGAAGTTGCCATGAATGATCAATGATGTAAATGAAACTAAAAAAAGAAAATTGACAAATATCAATCTTCAAAGTTCAGATATATATTTAAAAAAAATTAAGTCAAAATCTGGGGTTTGATTTAAAATTTTATTCATAAAACCAAGGCTCCTTCATCAAAGACAAATATTGGGCATAAGTATTATACTATTATGTGAAATATTACCCAGCATCCATCAAATGATAAATCAACACCCCCAACAAGAATCCCTACTGTTCGAGAAACCAAGAGTGCATATCGAATCTTATGTGTTATTTTAATTTTTAGATAAAACAAGTTGTTTCCTATCATGGAAACAGAATCAATCATTATCAATTCAATCAAATTAAACAACTTTAGTTATAAGAATCAAAACAACACACCCAATGTTAAAACATAATAGTTTGATGTGATATATAGTATATACCAAGTTGTGGGAGGTTTACTCAACAGGTCTCAGACTCTCAGAGATTAAGAATTCCCAGGCTAAATACTCTCTGAGGAACCTATTAATTAGACACCTTAGAAACATGTTCAATAAGATATGGCTATGGGTGAAATGAGATAGCAATTTCAAAGAACTTATGGCTGATTCTAGAGGGCTAAGATAAGTCCTGAAGATGCTCAATTAGATTCCAAAAACATGCTACCTGAATCAAATGATTGCTGTTATAAATTAGGGTTTTAATAATAACAATTTACAGCATGCAAAATTGATGAAAACAATAAAAATAGCTCACACGTGATGATAAACGATAAACAATAGAAAGCTATTAAAAAGGGAAAACAAGGAAAGGTCAAAGCAAATTTTAAATGGCTGAAAATGCACAAACCAGCTATGAAATCCTAGAAGTCAGCCCTAGAACTATGGCTGAAAAATACATAAAAATGATATTTTCCCTTTTTCAATTCAACAGATGCAAATCATGACCCTAGGACTATGACATTTAAGGTATTTTTAAAAAGATCAAATACAATTAGATAGTTCACCTGATAAAGTCCACCATTGGCCAGAAACTTTTAGTGGGTATCTGTAGAAAACCTCAGAATAAAGAAATGCCAGGAAACAGGGCAGAAACATACAAGAAACTCGAGAGTCCAATGTCAAGTTAGTATAGAGTTAGTTTAAGATTTGTTGGTTTTAAAAAATGAAAACAGAAATGTAAAAGTGACAGAAACTGGCTGGAAATTGTTAAAAACTTTTGTTGAAGTTTCTTAGCAATTTCTGAGATGGTCAGAGATGGTGAAAAATAATCCAGGAAAGGTTTCTGAGTCCCAGGTAATTTTTGGAATGGAAGCATGCCCTTAGGCTGTTGGAAACTGGTAAGCCCTTTTAAAGTTACAAGAAATCATACAAACCATGTCTCCCTTACCACCATTCTGTTGTCAAATAGTTTGAATAAAAATATTCAGAGTAAAGCAACAATCTCAGGGATTTGTTCACATGGCTTACCGTGTCTTCTTTTTTACCAAGAAAAATCATGAACTAACTTGTAACATCACTTTAAAGTTTAAATCATCGTAGCAAGATTCATATCTATTGGCCTTTGGCCCTTTACTGTAATGAAATTCTGAAATAAAGGTCTGACTTGTTCTAAATTCTGTTTCATGCAAATATAAATTATACCAAATAAGACACCAATTCCTGAGCTTGTGTTATGTTCTCTTATCATTGACAATGAACCATATTACAACCACTTCAGTAATAACTATTTTTAACAGTGGTACATTGTGATTCTTAATTCTAGAAGAATATTTCAGATTATTGCAACATTAAGGCTCAGAGCATGTATATCATGAATGAGGTTGAAATAAGCTCAACTCCAACGTTCCATTTGTAATTGATTCTATATACAATTTCGTTGGTAGAGTGCACAAAGAACAATTTAAAAAAAAATCGGATAGCGTATGCTGTTGCACACAATAATAATTTTAATTGACTAGCTTTATTTTGGATTCCGAGAAGACAGTGTTACAGAGGGCTTTTTACTATTTTAGGCTATTTAGATCCCCTGCAAAGTGTGCGTAGTCTTTAGGGCGTATACGAGCCGTAAGGTTTAGAAACCAAAACGGAAACCAAAACCAAATTTCGTCCAGAGCTATCATGCACAAACAGTCACAGCGCTATCATGCACAAACGTTTTTGGGAGACGTGTTAAGTTGTTAACTAACCTCACGTCGCACGACAGTCACACTGCACAGTGCACAGGCTCACTGGAACTTGGAAGGCAGAAGCAGCTGTTGACTTCAGCAGCAAATGGCGGCAGCACTCCAGAACACTGGAATAGGAACTCAGCGACGGTAGCGGCGACAAACTCAGTGTAAAAGTTAAAACACGTTAGGGTAAATAGGGTAACTTATAACTTATAACCCGTCCGTAAAAATGCATCAAAAGGCAAAAACACACAAAATCCGTTCCCGGCGGCTGAGAAGTAAAACCTATTGGTTTTTCGTTAAAACGTTTGCCGATTTTTTAATACGTTTTCAAAAATCCGAAATACGAATCCGCAAATGCTGAAACGTATCCAGTTTTCGTTGAACGGGAGGGTTTTCAGGTAAAAATGCCTGGAAAACAGCCTGGAAAATCCGGAAACGTATTTGCATCTTCAAAAACGTATTTCCCGCGTTTTTTTGCCATTTCAACGCTTGATACGTATCAGATCCGGAAAACGGCGTTTTGGCCCTGTAGGGAGCCGTTTCCGTTAACTTAGCTTTTATCCATGCGTGTTTTTTTTATTATTGAAAAAAAAGAATCAAAGAATATTTGGTAGTTACCGTAGCTTACCGATAAATATCTATCTTATTTGTGACTATTTTCCTTCGTAGTTGATACATCAATACTATTTTCTGTGACTCAGTCTTTAATAAAGAACACAGCAAATGCATTTCTAATTTAGACTACATCTTACTACTCAATCTTTAATAATGAACACAGCTATTGCAATTCTACTTTGGACTACAAGTTACTACTCAATCTTTACGTATCTCTACACAGTTCAACCCCTTACCTCGTTTTCTGATAATTTGTTTAACACTCAGAAGTTGAGATTACCTATTCCCATCTGCTTCTAGTCTGCCTCCTGTCCGTGAGATTCATCCTCTAGGACCAGAATCTCCCACCTTGTTTCTTGTAGGACCACTATCCGTCAGCAAGTTAATTGCACTCAGTGCCTCGCTATCTGGTCCTCACCAGACTTAGCCGCCTCTTTCCCATTCTTTTCTCTCTCTCTTTCTGTCCCTACAGCACAGTAGAGTCCCCCTTTTCCTATTCTTTTCCTTTTTCTCTGGAAATCCCTTCCAGCTAAGGAAAAACGATTAGGGTTTGGGAAATCCACAACTGTCTGGCCTCTCCCTTTTCTTGGGAAGTTCCAACTTTTAAAGAAACATTACTTAAAAAAAATAATATTATTAAATTTCAACCGATAATAATGTTTCAGCAGTCTTCCATTTACCACAGTAAAATTAAATATTTACATCAATTCCGAGGCATTACATCTCCCCCTCCTTAAATTGGACATCGTCCTGATGTCCATTGACTAAGAAGAGCTCCAAGTGAGCCTTTCTCATGAACTCTTCATCTTCCCAAGTGGCCTCATTAGGTCCAAAGTGCTACCATTACACTTTAACTTGGGTAATAACTCGCTTCCGTAGTTGTACTTCTCTCCGGTCAGCGGCTTGACCAAGATTTCACCTTTCGGTTCGACCCGCAACATGAAATATTCTACATCAGTCTCTTGTAAAGAAAACCTTTAGACTGGTCTTCTAGAATTAATCCTTACCTGTATGTCTTTCCATCTGATCACATGTTTAGGGTCATAAATGTATTTTTTCAATATAGAAACATGGAAGACATTGTGGAATCGGATGTGACTTGCAGGGCGAGCTCGAAAGCCTCTGGCCCGATTCTTGCCAAGACTTGGAATGGTCCACAATATCGAGGTGCCAACTTGGCACACCCACTCCATTGCAATGTACTCTATCTGGCTTGAATTCTTACATAAACATGGTCACCGACTTGGTATTCTTTGAATCTCATTTTCCAATCAGTAAAGCTCTTTTGCCTATCTTGAGCGGCCTTTAAATTAGAGCATACTCTTTTCACCATATCCTCCATTTCTTTAAGCATCTCTGGCCCCAATATTAATTTGTCCTTAGGGTCACCCCAGCTTGAGGGTGTGCGGCATTTCCATCCGTACAATACTTCGAAAGGACTTATTTGTAGCGAAGTATGATATCTGTTATTGTATGCAAATTCAACTAGGTGCAAATATTCCTCCCACTGTGTTGGCTGCTGCATTACATATGCTCGTAACATGTCTTCAACTACCTGGTTCACCCGCTCTATTTGTCCATCGATCTCGGGATGGTACGCTATACTGAAATTCAACTGCATTCTCAATTCTGCAAATAGCATCCTCCAAAAGGCCGATGTGAACTTCACATCACGATCAGAAATTATCATCTTCAGGAGTCCATGTAATTTAAACACATTCTACATGAAGATATGGGCGATCTGTACAGCCCTGTAGGTGGATTGCATAGGTATAAAATGTGTTTCTTTGCTCAACTTATCTACCACCGCCATAATAGAATTGTTACTCTTCTTTGTCCTAGGCAGCCCTATTATAAAGTCCATAGAAATGGTTTCCTATTTCCATTCTGGAATGGGTAATGGCTGCAATAACCTCGATGGATGTTGATGTTCTACCTTAATTTGTTGACACTCCAAGCACCGTGCCAAATACTCAGCCACATTCTTTTTCATTCCCTGCCAATAGTATTCCTTTCGAATTGTAGTGATCATTTTCTGATATACGGGGTGTCCAGCATAGTGGTTGATGTGGAATTCATCGAGAATCAGATTTTTAATGCTGTTTTGATCAGGTACATATAGCCTTTTCTTGTAGTACAATATTCCAGCGTCATCCATTTCATATCCTTGCTGATTTTTCTCGCTATCAGATTGTTGTACGTGCTGTTTTATTTGCTGGTACATAGCATCTTGTTCTGTTGTCTTTTTTATCATTTCCTCGAAGGGGCTTTTCCATTTACTGTAGGAAATTTCATAAAAACATTGCACCTTTCGACTTAGGGCATCTGCCACCCGGTTCTCTTTCCCTTTTAGATGTTTAATTTCAAAGTTAAAACTGTTGAGGAAGTCTACCCACTGCACTTGCCTGACATTCAAAGTGGGTTGACTAAAATAGTTGGTCAAATTGTGGTGGTCAGTCATCAGCAAGAATTTCCTTCCCACAAGATAATATTGCCACATCTTTAATGCATGTATGATGGCAGCCAACTCTAAATCATAGGCAAAATACTTCTGTTCATGCTCCTTGAGTTTCCTAGATTCATAAGCAATTACCTTTCCGTCTTGTATCAACACACCTCCCACACCTTCCTTGCTTGCATCAGTGCACACCACATAGTCCTTATTAGGATCTGTTATGCTCAAAATGGGTGTCATGGTGAGAAGATGCTTAAGCTGGTCAAAACTTCTTTGGCATTCCAAGGTCCATTTGAAGGCTTTCCCCTTTTTCTGTAAGGAGGTGATAGGATATGCTACCCTTGAGAAGCCTTCCACAAATTGTCTGTAATAACCCGCTAACCCCATAAATGACCTGATGTCTGCTACATCTTTCGGTACAGGCCACTCCATTATGGTCCTTATCTTTTCAAGGTCCACTGCAATCCCTTCCCTTGTGATTATGTGGCCTAGATATTGTATTTCTTCCTTGTAGAAGTCGCACTTGCTAAACTTAGCATACAACTGATGTTCTCGGAGAGTTTGCAGTACCAATCTGAGGTGCTCCTTGTGCTCTTCCATGGTGCGGGAGTATATCAATATATCATCAATGAATATTAGTACAAATCTATCCAAATATCGATGAAATATGTTGTTCATCAAACACATGAAAGTTGCAGGTGCATTAGTTAACCCAAAAGGTAGCACCACAAATTCATATTGTCCGTACCTTGTTCTGAAAGTTGTTTTAGCGATTTCCTCCTCCTTAATCTTGATCTGGTGATAACCTGATCGCAAATCGATCTTGGAGAACATTGTTGAACCCTTCACTTGATCAAAAATTTCATCAATCCGAGGTAGAGGGTACTTGTTTTTTATGGTCAGCTTGTTCAACTGATGATAATCTATACACATGCAAAGGTTTCCATCTTTTTTCTTAACGAATAACACTGGGGCTCCCCATGGAGACACAATGTGGCGAATATAGTTTTTATCTAGCAGTTCTTGTAACTGCATTTTTAATACCGTCAACTCAGGTACACTCATTCTATAGGGTGCTCGTGATACTGGTGCTGCCCCTGGTACCAACTCGATGGTGAAGTCTATATCCCTCTTAGACGGTACTCAGGGATCTCCTCTGTAAAACCATCAACAAATTCTTGTATTACAGGGATATTATCCATCAAGGCTGTTTTATCCTTTGAGTCTGCATAACCCACTTAGATGGCATAAATCTGACACCCCTTCCTGATGCATTTTTCTAACTCAGATGTGGTTACTGGCCGAACTTGCACTAGCCGCTTAATTCCTTGCATCCCCTGTTGTACTCCCAGCTCATCCCCTTAATAGATAGTCTTTGTTTTACAGCTGATGAGGGACCAGTGTTTTTCTAACCAATCCATGCTGATTAGAATGACGTAGGAACCAAGGGGAAGCACATTTAAGTCTGTTGTTACTGGTTGTCCAGCTACTTTTAAGGGGCAGTCAGTGACTTTAGCAAGCACTCGTCTCTTGGCCCCTATAGCCAGCTGTACCAGCCAAGGATTCTTAAATTTTATAGATTGCAGTTCACAGTGCTCTACCACCTTGGTACTAATGTAACTTAATGTGTCTCCCGAGTCAATTAAAATAGTTACAGAAAGGTCTAGAATTTTACCTTCGAGTTCCACCATAGTCAGCTAGTACTCCGCCTGACATTCCTCTAGGGCAGCATTAATCCAAGGTATACTTCTTCCCATGTCACCAACCGTCGATGCTTCCTGGATCTGGGAGATCTGCTCGGTTCCCTTCTATTGCGGACAGTTCTTAATGTAATGGGGTCCACCACAGCCCCAACACTGCACGGGAGGCCTTGTTGTCCCTTCACTGTCTAATTTACTAGAGGGCTCAATGGTTCTCGACTCACCGGCTGGCCTTGACCTGGGTGAATTTTTTTGAAAATTTTTGTTTTTCTGTGCTTTCACGAAACCCCTATTGCTTCCACCGTGACTCCCTTTACTATTTCCAGCCAATCAGTTGTTTCTTTTATCATCTCCCCTTATCCCTGGAACCTCTCCTTTCTATTTACTTTGCTGGTAGCAAATTCTGGCCTTATGTATGACTTCATCCATTGTCTTCGGGTTGTCAAATTCAATCCTTTCCCTCATATACAAGGGTAAACTACTGACAAATATTTGCACCTTAGCCTTTTCCTCTTTAATATAAGGTACATAACAAAGTAACGATGTAAAGTGAGTGATAAATTCGTCCATGGTCTGTTGTCCCAGACGTAAATCATGGAATTCTCTTGCTTTTTCATCGTCAAAACCGTTCTATTAGATACATCTCTTTAAAATATTTCTGAAATTTGTCCCACGTAATATTCTGCTCACTTACACCTCTCACTATCTTGAATTTTTCCTTGTAATTGGAAGATAGCTAAGAGTGCCTTGAGGTTGTGATCATATTCGTACATCTGAAAGTATTTGTTCATATTAATTAACCATGCCTCTGCTGCTTCCTCTTATTCTCTGTCAAAATGCGGCGACTTGATCTTGTGGAGCTCACCTTGCAGTTCAATTTGCTGCCTCTTCGATGTCTGCTGCTCGGAGGCATTATCAAATTGTTCCTCCTATTCTTCATTCTTTCCTTCCGACCTTTCCGTTCTGTGTGGAGATTCTGTTCTTTCGACACTCTCTGTTGCTCAGCACTAGGATTTGGCGGTTGCTGATTCTATTTGTCTAATAGGCTCTTTAAAATTCTTTCCTGCTCCATGGTTATTATGGCGTTATCTTCTCGTAATTGTGCTATTTCATTCCTCAGTTCTTATATCGTTTCTAGTATTGCATGGTTCGTATTACGAGTCTCCTCTCTAATCTGTACCCACAACTCAGGGTTCCTTCCAGGGCTTGTTCCTGGTCCCTGACCTGCTACGAACCCATGGGGTCCGCTGCCTGTCCTTCTCATGTTGGTCGTCCCCTGTTTTCCTCATAGGAACCTAGTCAGAGGAAACAATTAGTACATCACAGGTTTTTTTTTTGTTCAAAGTTAGAAGTACAGAGGTAACATAAGATGAATATATTTCAACTACTTATCTCCTAGAGGCCACAGTTTTGAAAACCTGGCTCTGATACCACTTATCATAACCCCTAAGTCAAAAAAAAAATTTACGGCATTAGTTAATAACATTAAAACTTTCCGATTTATAAAGTCTCGGTGCTGTCCATATTGCGGTTATTACTTTTTGGCTAGACATGATTAAATCTATCCATATATTTACGTATATAGCTACATTAATAGAGCGGTAGTCCCGCCTTACTGTAGACAGGGTGATGTGTGCCATCTGTTAACATAGAGGTTCGGGATGCAGGATCTGGCCGTCGATTTGTGTTTGCTAATGCCGATAACGGGAGCTCTTTGTTAACCCTGCACTACCACTGTACATGGTATGTGCAGCGATGTTCGTTCCCTCCAGCATTCTTGGGATCCCTCCTAGATCGACAGTGCTAGAATTGTTTTGTTGATCCAACAGCTGGGATGAATGTAGCTGGCGTACACATCACCCGAATTGGTTACCTATCCTCATTCTTCCACCATTTTTCGACCCGTTGTTTGGTGCTGCTCTGGTTCGCTCCAGTTGTTCTGCTGAGTTGTAGTCATGGGAGGCACTCCACTTGCCTCATCCTAGTCACTATTTACAGATTTGATCAAGGGTAAGTTATTCCTATCCTTAACTGCAAGAGACTCTCAATTTTCCTGTGTATCGTTTCAAAGTTCTTATTTTTTTTTTTTTGGTATGCATGCAAACATATCTGAACGTTTTTCCCTTTTTTTTCTTCTGTTTTACTCCACTGTGTATACCAAAATATCATTTTATAGTTATTTTTTATGGTTGTTTGCAACAGGTTTTCGTTTGGCTTTAGCTACAAGCTTGGGTCCAGCTTCACCTTCGATTTTCCCCCGACTAGCTTCACTATTACCGGGTATGAGGCCTTCTGCTAGCTATGGTTGCAACGAGACTAAGTCATATCTATCGTAACAGGCTCGTCTCAGCATTTAGATGTGTTCTCTATAGTAATATGTATATGTTTTATGTGACAATGAATTTCCAAGTTCATTCCTTATCCACGAGGGTTTGTCTGAATCCTGACAGTTACCAATTATCGACTCTGTTTCCCTACTTGTATTATGTCATATTTTTATGGAGGAATTTTGGGCTGTGAGGATATCTCTTGAATTTGCGTATATAAGCCTTATAGCCCATACGGAATTCCTGGAAATTGGAACAGTAGTTATTTATAATGCTCGCTACTCTGGTCTGATACTGTATAATATTTATTGATATTTTTGGAAATGAAAAGTTCTCCTTTGTTATTGAAGTGCTCTACGGCTAGTTGTAATGACCTTCACCAGCCATGGTCATGCCGATTGTCAATTACTTGTTCACCACGTCGAGGGTTTCTACCCCTTTTTTTTTTTTACATATGAGTTCCAATTTATTAATTGTATACGCAATAGTTATTTCGTGGTTATTACCATGAGGCACTCTCTAAATTTATGGTTTCATAGAGTAATAATCTGTTCATAAACTCATAATAACCGAGTTACTTCTTTCCATTGCATATCGGGTGTACAAATAGTAATTCGGGGACTCCAAGAGACTAGTCTAGCCTCTGCGAGCCAGCTGTAGTGCCCGACTTCCATCCTGTCACTGTGGGTGACCCACAGAAAGGGTTCCCATTGACCCCTTTAGTTGCAGGGGTACTATCCACGCCACTGCTCCATACCACAACTTACACTAGAACTCAGGAATTCATAGTTCGATGAATCATTTACAAGGGTAATTTATTTTTTCTTTTATAGGCAGAGCAGCTATAGTAGCTGAAAAAAATGGTATTAACCCTGTCAAGGTTCCCATGCATTTTAAAGTTTAGAGGGTTCTTTTTCATACGAGGGACATTTATATTTCTTTTTAATAACAGTATCAATCTACCGACTGTGAGTATTTGTCATATTCGTCTGTTTTTATTTGTTTTTGTTTTTAAAGAAAGACCTTCAATCCTACAGGAAAAAGGAACCCTACGCCTAAGATTTAAGGTGCTTTGGTTGCCACTCGGTCGACCTTCTTAGACAGGCCCTCACTATTATCCAAAATAATTAACTGGGCTTCCCTACTCGCGACTTGATTTATGTAAGGTTTTCAATCTCCTCTTCAAATGTATATTTGCTGAAAAGGAAAAAAAAATGTTAATTCTAGCAGGGCTTTTATCCATGCGTGTTTTTTTTATTATTGAAGAAAAAGAACCAAAGAAGATCTGGCAGTTACCGTAGCTTACCGATAAATATCTATGTTATTTGTGACTATTTTCCTTCATAGTTGATACAACAATATTATTTTCTGTGACTCAGTCTTTAATAAAGAGCACATCAAATGCATTGCTAATTTAGACTACATCTTACTGCTCAATCTTTAATAATGAACACAGCTATTGCAATTCTACTTTGGACTACAACTTACTGCTCAATCTTTACGTATTTCTACACAGTTCAACCCCTTACCTGGTTTTCTGATAATTTGCTTAACACTCAGAAGCTGAGATTACCTCTTCCCATCTGCTTCTAGTCTGCCTCCTGTCTGTGAGATTCGTCCTACAGGACCAGAATCTCCCCCCTTGCTTCTTGCAGGAGCACTGTCTGTCAGCAAGTTAATTGCACTCAGTGCCTAGCTATCTGGTCCTCACCAGACTTAGCCACCTCTTTCCCATTCTTTTCTCTCTCTCTGTCCATCCCTAAAGCACAGTAGATTCCCCCTTTTCTTGTTCTTTTCCTTTTTCTCTGGAAACCCCTTCCAGTTAAGGAAAAACGGTTAGGGTTCGAGAAATCCACAACTGTTTGGCCTCTCCCTTTTCTTGGGAAGTTCCAACTTTTAAAGAAACATTACTTAAAAAAAACAATATTATTAAATTTCAACCGATAGTGATGTTTTAGCAGTCTTCTATTTACCACAGTAAAATTAAATATTTACATCAATTCTGGGGCATTACATTTGGCCTATATGAATTTGACATTAAATTTCATGTTTTATATAATACTTTATATTAAAGCCATCATCAAAACTACCTTGTTAGATAAAAACAAATAAAATTAATTGCTAAGAAAAAACAAAAACAAATAAATGACTTTTTTTTGTTTAACTTACATGAATTTAAACATTACATTTCATGTTTTATATAATACTTCATATCAAGGTAATCATCAATTAAATTGTCTTTTCATAAATTTAAACAAAATCATAAACTAAAAAATGTAAGAATACAAATGAAACAAATTTATATGAAAGAACCACTGAAATAAAAGAAAAAAATATTTTGGAATGATAAAAGCTTTTTAAATAGTAAATAAATACATTTAAAAAATGATGTAAATAAAGTTAAAATTTAAACAAACTCATAAATTAAAAAATGTAAGATTACAAATTAAAAAAGATTATAGGGAAGAAAGAGTGGAGTAGAAGGACAAGATATTTTGGAATGCTAAAGAATTTTTAAATAGTAAAGAAGTACATTAGGAAAAACTGATATAAATAAAGTTAAAAATTTTAAAGGAAGGAAAAAAAAAAAATTAGAGAAAAAAATAGAATGGGAATTTTAGAAAAGAAGTATAAAAAAGGGAAACAAAAGTAAGGAAGAGTGGCATTTAAAGATGAGATCAAACTATAACATTGATGTATGAGCCAATAGACAATTTTAGAAAAGAAGTGTGAAAAAGGGAAACGAAGGGAAGGAAGAGTGACAACTTAAAGAAGAGAGAAAATTATATAATTGATTTATGATGGCATATCATATACTTAATCCATGAGCATAGAAGCTCCTTAATGGAGGAATATCCAAATAAAGATTAGTTTTGTGTTTTACTACTTTTTTTTAGTAAGAGGAATAAACTATTTCAAAGATGCAAAAATATCTTACACATCAAAGGAAAGACTTAGAAGATGGGGTACAAACTAGATATATAGTGGATTTTAATGAAGATAGTGTACATATAGTCATTTTAATAGTCCCGTGGAAAATGAAGAATCCTATAGACATGATGAAATAAATACAATTAGATGCATGTAATCAAGCTAAAATAGATTGGGGGTGACCATCGGACCCTTATAATATAAGAGAATTAGGATTCATGATAGATAGGTAATGTTATTTAGAGTATCCTTAAGGGTATTTTCTTTCTAACTCATTGGTCAATGTGCAATAATATCCTTATAGATTTATGGAGGAAGAGACTTAACAAATCACTATGACAAAAGCTTATCAGTTAAGAAGATCTTATTCAAACTCCAAGTAAATTATCACTTGTGGGTGTGCTTCATTATGTTGATATGAGCCATCCTCTATAATTAAAAAAAAACTCAAACTCAATATCATGTCTAACAAGTAACTGAAAATATCTTAAAAACTCATAGCCAAGGAAAAATGGTAGTATAAGAATCACCTTTAAGGTCAATGTACTAACTACCTACCACTTGAATTAAAGATACTTAAAAATATTGCTTAAGGCTATCAGTCTCTTAGGTTCCTACCCTAACCTCTCTACATTATGGTGTGTGGTAGTTATTTGTTAATACACATGGCCATTCTCTCTGAATGAAGCTTAATAGCTAAGTGATATGTAGTCAATTATTGTAAAAGGACCATCCTTACAGAATTCGACCCACTAGCTAGTTGGTACTTGGTACTGGGACCATTAGTGGATGGGGTTTACGTAGTGAGGAACCATTTATACAAATAAGAAGCTATGTTATATTTTTTCAAGAATTTACATTATATTGAAATTGTATTGATATGGAGGTTTCACCATGAAGAGGTTAATCAACATTAGTCTCTTTATGTACTATTAATATTAGGATGTTATATTCTATAGGCTTAGTACTCTTATTTCTCATACTTTTCATCCATTAATTATATTTCCTCTAATATTTCTCATAGTTTACTATTTTTGTTGATTACTTAGACTACAAGTGGTATAAAATCTCTTTCATATCCTAGCATGTGTCAATTTTTAGGTAATATTTTTGTACGATAGAAAAATTTTCGAACGTCTTTCAATAGAATTGTTTGTAATTTAATGGGTATAAAAGCAACAAGGAAGAGTGCACATATGAAACATGAGATATTTTACCTAGTTTGACACCCATGTACACCTTTGTTTGTATATGATAAGTAGTACTACATTAGATAAAATATATGTATGTTTTCACCTTTTACGAACCTTTTGATATATTAAATTTCCACTAGCTGCAAAAAAAACCATCCTTAGATAAACCTACTAATTATTTGATTACTTTAGTACATCAACCACAACACTCAAGGAGATCAAAATGTACTACAAAATTCGATAATATGTCTACATTGTGATCTATCTTTCTTGATTAGCACTATGGAATATTGAACAATTACTATCACTAGAAATCCTCATGTCTATCAAAGTGTTATAGCACTTGGCATCCCCTTCTCTTAGGAAGTGATGAACCTAGCCTTTCTATTATAAGCAAAAAAATTCCCACAGAACATTGATTGTCAAGGATTTGAAAATTCCATTAGTTCAAAAACACTGAAGCATGGGGAAATATCTTGGTAGGACCATTGTGGGAGACTTATTTTAAATAATCCTTGCATGATTTTGATTGTCTTGGTAAAACTCTCAAACAATCCTTTTGGTTGACCTAAGTGTCCCATGACAAACACTAAAACATGGCCATGGATAGTAGGATCACCAAACTAGAGTGCTAGGTCTCTAAGATCAAAGACCAACTCTTTAAGATCAACCACCTACATGAAAAATCCTCTAATATTAACAACTTACAAAAAGTGTTTTCTAAAACTAATGATTAGCTACATAGATTCATTCAAATCACTACTAGAAATAGGGCATTAAGAGGAGTGATTGGGGCCATACGACAATGGTGAGTCATTTGTATGAAGTGGGAATGACATAGGCCCACCTTTTCATGATAAACAACACCATATGTTGCATAGATTTCCTAAATTAGATCTGAACAAGTTTTATGGATCCAACTCAACAATATGGGTTACCCATATACAAAACTACTTTTCCACCGAAGGTATTGATTATAAATTGTTGAAACCTAGGAGGGTACCTTATTCTTTGTTTAGTAGTGTTAGAAGTGGTGACAATTGTATAGTAAGTACTATATACTTTGCATAGATTTGAGCTAGTTTTGAAGGTCATATATTTTAAATTTGAAACTATTAATATTATTTACAAGAAACAGACCAATTTTTGTGACACTAGCATAGTAAAATAATTTGTTGCTTCCTTTGAGCAATTAGTAATCCACATAGAATGTAAGATTGATACCAATTTTTAAAATATGATTTATTAGTGGTTTGAAAGGAGGATATAAAGCATAATTCTATATGGCTCATCATCTATTTATTTCTTGAATACTCATCCATATGGAGAGGCATGGATTGTAGTAAGTACCAAGACCAAATGTCCAAATTTTGTTCCTGAACCATACCCTCATTTTGTGCCCAATTTACCTCTTCCTTAGAACCTAAGGGTTCACAAGTTAGGATGGATATAAGTAGGATATGAACACCATATAAGCCTATGTTATCATTGTGATGATTTTTTCAATTAGTGTTAACATAAGGAACATAAATTATTTGTTATAGATATGGTCTCATCTCACACTTCTAAGGAAATTTTATAGTGAGCCACTATAGAGATCTATCTAGTAGATATGACATCTTCTCCTCACGAAGAAACCACCTAAGAACCTCATTTTCAAGAGCTCCATATCTTCCCTCCATTCGTCTTCAAGAACCACAACTCCTTAGGCCTTAAAATTGGTTGGGTACATCATACATAGAAAGGTAATTGTCGTAATTAACAATGGTGGCACCCATAATTTCATCAATAATAGAATAAAAAATAAAGTATATTATTAATTTCATGCAGTGCACAAGTTCCAAATGACGATAATTCATGGTTGTAATAATAAATTTAATGGTAAGTGTAAACATGTGAAATTTCCTAATAGGAAACTATCTCCTAAAATCTAGTAATTTTTAACTAACATCATGGTTGTGATGTAGTAATAGGCACATGATGGTTACAAACATTGGGATTTTTTCACCATGGATTTCAAGGACTTATACATGAGCTTCACGAAAGAGACATTGATACCTCACTAAGATCAGAATAGGTTCACCAAAAATCATTAACTTTAATTTTATAGAAAAACTAATGAGTAAGGGTCACCCAAGGACTATTGTTGAATTCCATTCCATAAAAGTTTTAGATAGCCCATTCCCTTATTAAATTTTTCCTAATAAAAAGTTGGCCCTAGAAAAGCATAGAAATTTCTTTGAAATACTCAACAATATGCTCTCCTAATGTTTTGAGCATGATCATTTCATATTTCTAATTTAGGTACTATAGTGTCGAATGTGCACCATAATATAGATCCTTTTCCACAAATAAATTAAATTGAAAATATTGTTTAGTAATTGCTAGAGTTTGTAGTTATCCATCTTAGCACAAGCCCATACTCCTCACTATTATCATGACTGTAAAGAAAAAAGGTAATTGGCACATGTGCCTAGATTCCCCCACTATTAAAAATTTTACCATCAATGATAAATTTCGCATTTACATAATCAATGACCTCTTTGTTGAGATTCACAGAGAATGCTTCTTCCCTAAAGTCTATATCCATTTTGTTATTCTCAAATTTAGATGAATAAAAATGCATTCAAAAGGAGGAGTTTCTAATAGACGAGGATATTTTTTTTGGGTGATTTCTTTTGGACATCTCACCCTATCTACATTTTAGAATCACATGAATTGAAAAAATTGACCCTATTTGCAAAATTTTCTACTAATCTTCTTTGATGATATTTTAATATGCAAAAAAACATGGGACGCACATGTGGCCACATGGATCAAGAATTACAATTACTCTGAGACAAATGCATGCTAATCAAATGTTCCAAATGAGCCTTTGGCACTTTTACAATGGAGTATTTGGGTCAAGTTGTTTGTATGAAAGAGTATGTGTTGATCCTAAGGGAATAAAAGTAATGAAAGACTCACCACATTTATGGAAACTAAAAACAATTCTTGATTTGTTTGGGTATACAATATTCTATAGAAATTTTTTATAGAACTATGGTAAAATTGCTACCCCATTAACATCCCTACTAAAAAAGAATACCTTTGTTTAGAATGGTTGTTTAGATGATTCTCTGTGTACTATGTTATTAGTAGCAGTAGTATACTTCACTGATAATTTCATCATGGAAGTTTATGCTCTAAAGGGTATTATGACAATGTTAATACAAGAGAGGTGGTTGTTGAGTTCCACTAGTAAACAATTGTGAGATAGTATGTTGGGAAAGTCTACCAATTAGAAATAATGGGCATCATTCATCTAGTCAATAGTGACATTCCCATCTCCGTGAAATGTGATTTCAAATGATGATAAATATTAGGACCTCGAAGTATTTTTCGAAGAAACATTTGTATTTACTTGAGTAGCAAAATTTGGCCACCAAGATGTTAGGCTACGATTACGAGATCACCTTAAAAAAGGGCATTGAGAATTTGGTAATTAATACCTTTTCACACAAATATAAGAAGATGTTATGGTATTCAACAACCCTCCATTTTTTAATAATAGTAGTTAACATTACATTGACTAAAGGGGGGCCCTTTAAAAATTTTCATTCAAAAAACAAAACTTAATATTTAGTCATTTATTTTATTTTTTGAATAAAGCGATGATAATAATCAAAAACCTTTTTGGGAACTACTAAAGACTTACCTTTTCATATATAGCACGTCTAAAACCCACTAAAGGACATTTCTAGAAACCTCCAAAATCAAGCAAAGCATTTAAAATAAGGGCTCCATGGTCTAAATTATCATAAAATCCAATGAAAATAGAAGTCCTTAAACTTTTTAGGCCTAAGTCTCGCATCACATATCAAGACCCATAAAGAGTTCTCTCTTAAATATGACATAGCAAGATTTTCAAGTTGTGAAACAGTCATGGTGCTTTGAGTTTTATCGCATCACATTTCGGGTATTCCAGCAAACAGTTTGTACTTACTAGAAGCCAATATTGTGAAATGTGATTTGCACCCGGACCCACACCTTGGAGTATTAAAAGTAAATATTTTGAGTCCATCAAGTCTATTACATAGGATGAACTTAGCGATTAACCATACGTGAAACAACTAATGGACGACTTGCATCTCGCATCTCGCAAACACACAACAGGAGGTAGAATGCTAAAAGGCACATCTTGTGATATTGCAATCTGTAATATTGCTTCGCAAATCACACAATCTCTATCATCACAGTATAATGACTCACCACCCTAGAAGATTTCATCCTATTTTTGGACGCAAAAATTTATGAGCAATAAAGCTAAGGGATAATGAATCCTTGGTGGGAATTAGTGGGAAATAATTGCATTTATGTGTGAAAAGCCATTTAGCTTGATACGATATCTTGTTACGTGTGTTCAAATAATGCTTCTTTTACCACCTTTACAAGCTATCTTCATTATTCCATTTTTGTGTTCATCTTTGAGTGTGCAATAGACTTTGTTCTTCATTTCAAGAAAAACCCGCAAAGAAGAGCATTGAAAACAATGGGGAAGAAAGGAAATATTGTAGCCTTTGAGAAGACAGAGTGTCTCCCCTATTCACAAGCACCACATGCAGCAGAGAGGGAGAAACTTCTACATGGGAGACTATGTACAACATACTAGAGGACAAAAAATTGAGGATTGTGGAAACAAATGTTATAGTTGAGGGTCGAGATTCCTCAAATGCTTCCATGGTAGAGAAAGCTTGCTCTTTTTTGCACCACATAGCTGCTTGACCAAAGATAATCCCTTATACTGACATGGTAAAATGGGTTATCGATGAAGTAGATATTTCAAACAGAGAATTAAGGACGAGAATCCAAGGGGTCATCACATATTTTACCCCAGACAATTTACAGCTTATGTACCACTTACCAGAGCCACAGGTCATCTACTATAGACAATTTGTAGAAAGGTCTATTAAAGAGAACAATGACCCAGCAGATTGTACCCGTGCCAGGTCGAATAATGAAGAGAAAATAAAAAAAAGACAAAAATGGTATGTACGCTACTGCATCTATTTGTCCCCCTTATAGTTTTGCCATGGCTATGTTGTGTAGATTGTTTGGAAGACTTGATAGTACCAAGTTCTCCCTGGAGTGGTTGCCATTAATAGATGTAGTCATTAACGTAAGTATTACGAATTGGGACCAAATATTGTCAGACAATTTAGCAAAAATAATTATCGATTATAGGAGGAGAAGAAGTATTTCTTCAAGGGTTTACCCTCCATTTTTTATGAGTGCCTATGTTATGTACGTTATTTGTTTTAGTTCAAAATTCCCCATCATGGAATGGAAATGGACTCTTCAGAATCCACTTCTCATTCACGTGTACCACAAGGTCATGTGGGAATCCAATTTTCAACCACATTTTTTCAAGATTTTCCATGGAGTTATGCTCCCTATTTATAAGCAACTGTATGATCGAGACACCCCTAGATTTTCCCAAGAAGTTGAAGATGATATCCTCCCAAACGTGAGATTGTTCAGGGAGGAAACATTTACATATATTAGAGTTTTTAGCAACATCACCTCCCCTCACATCCTCCGATACTATGTTCCAGATAAATCGATGGCTAGGAAGATAGCCTATCAGACAACTAGTGAGGGAGGAATGAACCATACACTAAAAGAGTCAAAGAAGGCCATTTGGCCTGCATTCCATCTACAGTGCGAGGAATTTGCACTACACAACCTGAGACATGCATTCAAAGGAGTAGAGAACATGCTATCTCTGCAATTGCCCAAATTCCCTAGATGACAGTATGACCCGTTTGATACTTTCAAGAATTTCACCACTTTGGTGAAATTAAAAGTATTCACCAATGAGGAGGATGTTCTTGACGATATCTTTTTGAAAAAAAACACCTTTTTAGAGGTGAGACATATGGCCCAACTACTTTTTGACCATGAAGATCTGGAAATTTTTTATAGTTATAGAGAAATGAAGTTGGCAATGGTCCCATTGGACCAATTGTTAGTTGAAACAATAAGGGAGCCCACTCCCAGTGTGACTATAGAAGGTGACTCCAAAGAAAACTACAAATCCGATTCTAGAGTAGATTATCAAGAAAAATATGTTGAGGAATCACGACATTCATCATAGAACGGCAAGAGCAGGAGCATGAAGGATATGACCCAATCTACACAGAAGATAGTTGAACAAGCTTCAACTAGCAAGCAAGTTGAAATCCCTACAACCTTTGCAAAACTAATAAAACCGATGGTAATTGATTTAGAGGAAGAGGGATAATTTTAATAAAAGTCTTAATATAGAGGAACATGTGCCAGAGTTGCAAACTCATCAAAACGAAAAATCTCTAGAAGTTATAGTCGAAGAAACTACGAAAGAACTAGAAGTAAAGCATATCCCTGTTACCCCCTCCTCTGAAATAATTCTGAGAATTGAAGAAATACGCCCTCTGGATGTATTATATATCCCACATCATAAGGCCATGGTGAAAAGGCAAAGAAAGAAAAGAAAATTGGACTCTATAGCTACTACTACCCCCTAAAACAAATTAATGGATGTTCTATGGAAGGACTCGCATGTCAATCCATTGGCCAACTTAACTAGACTCTCATAGTTTATAGGTTCTTATGCTAGAATGACCATAGAAAAACAAAAATAGGTCTAAATTTTGCTTAGAGAAAAGGAAAATAAAATAACGTCACTTAAGCAACAATTACAGTAGGTCAAATCCGACCAACAGGCCAAGATACAGTTGGACAAGCTTCAATAGGAATTTGAACAGATGCAGATAGAACATTGAATTAGCTTAGCTAAGAAGGAAGCACAGGTGCAAGAAATAACTGATCTTCATAAAGATGATCCAAAAATTGATCAGTTTATTACCGAAGCACTCAGACTTAATTCCCAGCTGACACATCATGTAGAATTACTGTGCCAGAAGATTTCACACTGGAAATCGTATTGTAAAACAAGTGATAAAATAACAAGTCAAATTGTAGAAATGCGACTTGAATATGATGAGATATTTAAAAAGGTATCTGATCACATCACCTAACAAAATACAAAGGAGGGGAGAAAAGCCGACCTGCCCAAGCTAGAAGAATCACATAAGGAAATTCTGTTTGTAAACTAGGATTCTCAGCTTAAAGAAGCAGAAAAGGCAACAACGGATGCGACAACAACATCAAACATTATCATAGAAAATATTAATGAGAACTTGCATGGTGCCAATCTAGTAGAAAAGTTCATTCTACGGTTCCTTCCAGATGCGAAACATATCAAACAAAAATGGAAACAGGCAATGGAGGAAAAAGCAGAAGTCATAAGGCAAATGACCAGGCTAGACTGGGAGGCATGTTGGCAACATTTTCTCAAGCCTCACAGTGAATGGATGACCCTGCGATGCCTAACAACTTCTTCTAAGAAAATGGTGCCAACACTGACCGATGCCGTATTCGATGGACAGTTGAAAGCTGAAGTCGAACAACCTACATAGTTGAAGCCTATGGTGGATATTTGTGATTTGAGGGATCGAATGCAACATATTTAGTCACCCTGTTTACTTTAATTTTGATTTTATTTTTGCATAAATTGAGGCAGGTCGTTTAAACCTCCTCATGTATTTTTGTAATAATATATTTTTAGTTTTATAGTTTTAGTATTTAAGCCCCTCTCATGCATTTAGAGAGGGGTCCAGAATTTTATCAGAAACTCTATTCAAAACATGCACTTCTATCCCTTTGAGGAAGTTTTGGTGAAATATATGGAACACGATTTATTTTTATCTAACTTAGCATCTTGTACTGAAATTTCACTTTTGTGCTCTTAGATAATGTTGAATGGATTGAAGATAGATAAATATTTCTGAAACACATGAGTAGGACATATTATAAATGGTACGTTTATCTCATAATCCTTTTTACTTATGTATTAAGTAATCTTTTCTTTTCAAATTATTTATGTATGAAAGTCTGAATTTCGATTATCATTATTGCATTTTTGTATGATGATGATCTTTATTTTATGTTGAATATATGAATAACTCTTTATGTGATATAATTCTCACAATCGTTTCGGCTAACTTTTTATATGAAACAATTATTGTTAAAATGGCTTCACTTCTAATCGTAATTGAATAATTTTTATTACCAATTGCTTTTAGAAATTATTGTAGATCACATACATCAAGTTCATCCTGAGTATATTATGATTAGATAGCTTTTAGAAATTATAATTTAAATGCATTTGTGGTTGATTAGTTTAGACTAGATTACCGTTAGCTTAAAATGTTACCCTAAACACACGACACATCACCTCATTTAGTACAAGCATTAAATAGATTGGGAAACTGGTCCGATTATCCCCAGTCAAAGCCACTACTCCAAACGAAAAAGGAGTTTCTTTAAGGTCCAGACCGGTTGGTTTCCCCCCATGTTGAGGCAATGATTTCTGAGGCTTCAACATGAGGATGGATCCCTATCATCAATATCCATGCTAGATTGGATTATAATAAGTTTAAATGACTTGGGCCAAGGTTGTTCAACTCATCCAACCACTATAAAAGGAGTCACACCCACTTAAAGGATATACTTGGTAGAGTGACATGTTATGATATAAAGGGTTTATATTTCTTGTGCATAACTCTACTTTAAAATCACAAGCACTAGCATAATTACATTCCTCTCCCACCATAGGTAACTTTCATTTTTAGAAACCATATACAAGGGTCAAGTGCTCTTTCTTTTTTTACTACATGAAGAAGGAAATACATATGTAATGTGACACTTGCAAAGGAACAAAGGTGAAATAATAATGACCCTTGGTATTGCTGCCTCTATCTCTCTCAACAACAATTTGGACTCTGATTTCCATGTATTTATAGTTGGCTTTTGTAAATTAGGAAAAAAGTCAATCATGATGGAAATTGCTGACTACCATTCCAAATATGGCTACTTTTGTGCCTTAAAACCACCATTTAAGCCATCATAGTTGCATAAGTTTTCATGGATGATTTTTTTAAATTACATGGGCTGCCTAAGCCCATTGTGTTAAATAATCATCATCTTCAACAACTAATTATAGTAAGAGTTGTTAATGCTATAGGGTTCCTAGAGTTGAAAATGAGCATGACCTATCATCCCCAAAGAAATGGTCTAATAGAGATGTTCAATAAATTTGTAAAGACCTATTTGAGATTTTTTATTTTGATTGAGAGGACCAATAGGTACAATGGTTCCAATGGTAGAATGATGTTACAATACGACCTATCATGGACATACAAAGTGTTGGAGGTTTTTATGGGAAAAAAACCCTTGTATAGCTTTGTATGTCCAATGTAAATTGAATGTTTAGGATGTGAAATGTGACATCCCATGGTTATTTTCCCATTATTGTAAATAATCCAAATATTTTTGCTAAAAATGGGCTAAGGTTTTGGGACATAGATTCTAGATTTGAGGGGGAAATTGCTTGGGATTTCTTTATTTGTTGTGATAGCCAAGGAACATCATGGATATGCATTCTTAATGGGTTGGATTATAACATTAATGGGGATTTGGACAAAAGGACAAGGGCCATGCTCCCTTGGAGTGAAAATGAAAGCAAGAGAGAATATCAAAATTAATGGAGGTGATAATATTGTTGGATAGTTAAGGCCAAAGTATGTAAGAGGAAGTGAGCCATTGATCACACTTAACATATGAAAGGAAGAAGACAGTTGGGAGGGGAGGAGGGGGTGAGACATGGTACCACCTCATAGGCTATGAAGGTTCTACATAGACCAGAGGAAAATACGACGCTAGGGAATTTGATTGGACAGATAAAAAAAACATGCATAATAAGAAATAGACGGAGAGGAGTATGAAGCCAAGCACATGCAAGGGAGAAAATAAGAAGTGTCAATTTAGAAGAAGAGGGGAAGGAGTTCAATGATGGTGATAGAAAAGAATGAGATAAGGTAGTTTTGGTTGAGCATGAGGAAATTGGAATAATTTCTCTCTGGTGAGGGATAGTGATCTATGAATTCCAAAATTGGATGGGGAGTGGAGATGGCTTTCTCTGGATTCCCTTGATAGTTGGGGTTGAGGTATGTCCCTTGGATTCCTGGTGAGGATGCCTTTGAATTTTCCTTTGCTTTTTTATTTCTTTTCTATAGTGGGTTATGGACTCCCAAGACTTGGTGGAACCACTGTGTTTATATTATAGAGGGAGGAGGTTTTGAGGAGCTATGGATTCCCTTGCAGAGTTGAGGGTGGAGGTATTGAAACCTATGGATTCCCTTGCATGAATGAGGGTGGAGACACAAGTCTCCAGATTCCCTTGTGACTTTGAGGGTGGATTTGACATACATTTGGATTCCCTTGTTTGTCTAGTGGGTGGAGGCTGGAGGTTTCTAAAGTTTGTATTTCAACTCAATTCTTGGAGAGTATTAGCATCATTGAGTCATTAAAGAGTGGAGGTGGTGGACCTATGGATCCCCTCTTAAAATATTGGCTGTAGTGAATTCAGTTGGTGGGTGGAGGCAGTTGATCCTCTCGAGTCCCTATATTAGTGAGTAATGTTGGTTAAATCCCTTGAGAAAACCTCCTAAAATATTTGGAATTTGGCTTGGGTTTGATTAGTTGCAAGAAAGGCTAGAGTGCAGTCCAATCCATGGTTCGGTAGAGATTCAAATTCCCATCCTCAATGCCCA
Source organism: Pinus taeda (assembly GCA_000404065.3). Lineage (NCBI taxonomy): Eukaryota > Viridiplantae > Streptophyta > Pinopsida > Pinales > Pinaceae > Pinus > Pinus taeda. The sequence continues at coordinate 24,404 of APFE030057178.1, forward strand.
TCTCATAATACTCGATACATGTTTTCTTTGTTAATATGTGTTAGTGCTTCTTGTGTTTATCTTGTTGTATAAATATATGTTCCTTTAATATGTAAAATATAATTTACTATACAAATGGATTCATATATTATGATGCATTTTAGAATGGTAATGGTCACATGATAAATAAATAATTGTCATGAATGTTTCACTATATTTTTGTGTGATCTCGAAGGATGTAAACATTACTTACAACTAATGTCTTTAACCCTGAATATATTAACATTTTAGTGATGTATGTTTTATGATGAGATAAATACATGTACATAAGCATATGTTAATGTTGTGTAACTGTAATTATGCAGTTTAAAGGATTTAGGCAAAGGAAGGATGCTAAAGCCCTTGTTCTATAAATTATATTAGAGTTCTAGATTTAAATCATAATTCTTTGTTTGAGCTTATTGTGAGGAGATAGTGCAAATTCATATTTCAATTAAGTCTTGTAATTGGACTGGGTTGTGTCCTAGGACTTATTTTCTATAATCAGAGCTTCTAAGGAACTGGTTTCAATGTGTACGGGAAGCTCAGAAGATATATATATATATATATATATAATATATATCTGTGTGTGTGTATATATATATCTGTGTGTGTGTGTGTGTGTGTGTGTGTATATATATAAGCATTATGCTTATAAACATTGAGTAGGTCAGGAAATGCCCTTGTTAACACTCAGGAGGGGTAGGCACCAAGATTTTATACAAGGAGCTATGGCAGAGGCCCATGTATTATTATATATGCAAGTATGGATGACAAATGTTAGGAGGGATAATAGGATGGTATCGTGTATACACTATATACACTATATATACACATATGAATTCAACCACTTGCTTGGATCCCTGGTAAAGGCCTACACACATACACACATTGACATTTAACGAAGTGGAGGGGGGAGGGAGGTACTTAAATCTTTAGAGCCAGGAGTAAGAGACATTGGGAAGTAAGGGTTTAAGCCATGTTAAACCAAATGAGTGAACATGGTGACCAAAGGCTTCGTAGAAGGAGTTTTCAGCATCAAATGAAGGACATAACCATAACCTGATGGAAATAAATTATGTTTTGGGACCCTGGAGGTTTGGTACCTCAGATGTTTAGCTAGAACCTTCATTTAGAACCCCCATGATTTTAGTCCTAGGGTGACGTGGCTTTGATGGACCTGCAAAGATAAGGTCATGCTAGGTGAAAAAACTTATCCTTGTAAGCAATCCATGAAGGGGCAGACCCCATAGACTAACATTCCCACTTATTAATGATCGACATAGCTAGAAGCATGGTGGGGAGGGTGACATCACCCTGTAAGTTTTTGAAGGATTATTGAAAGGGAATTTTTGGAGTATTAAGGGTCAGAGCTATGTGGCATAAGTAGGGTCTGCACCTTGTGATGTGGTAGAAGAGGGGCTCATGCATGGATAAGTGATGTTATGTAACCTTAAAATTTCTTCCCTGAAATTTTTGACAGGGACTACAAGTGAACTGCTAAGACTATATTCCCAGGGTGAGGTGACATGTAAGGGACCCACATGACCTGTATGTTTGGAAGGGCGAAGTTCCACCATCCTTGTCAAAAATTTCAGGGAAGAGCTTCTAGGGTTACATAGCATCTCTTATACATGCACGAGCCCCTCTACTACCACTTCACCCAGGGTGACACTAGTAGGAGGATGTCAACAGCTCCCACAAGGTGGCAATGTGGATAGGCACTTGGGTACCACGGGTCCATGTGGGTGCCACATTGTAGTACATGCTACGGTGGCATATTACATTATAAAACTTTGAGGCATATAAATTTTAGTTCTAGAATTGATTGAGGAAAAATTATATGTCTTTGGAAAGGTATCGATGAGACGAACATAATGATGTTATTTGTGTTGAGTTTTGGAAGAGTTCAAGAGATCGAATTTTTTTGACCCCATTTCCATGACGAGACACTAGAGGTCGGGTTAGCATATTTACCATCTCCTTACACTTATAGTTTCGTCTAGGGGTGGTAACAAGGTGTGTTACATGGAAACCAATCTAAATGTTGAAGCCAACATTCTTTGTATTCTTAACAGATATTTAGTCAGGGATCAAAATAGAATGAAGCAACAAGAAGGTCCATGTCATTGCCACATGGAAGTACCTTATAGGTGTCATATTATATTATCAAAACTTGATGCCCTATAAAATTTAGTTCTAGATTTCGATTAAGGGACAATTATATGTCTTCGAAAAGAGGTCTCGACGAGATGAATGTTATGATTTTTTTCATATTGAGTTTTGGAAGAGTGAAAGAGATCGAATTTTTTTTACCCATTTTCGATAATGGGGCATAGGAGGTTGGGTTAGCATAGTAACCATCTCCTTACACTTCTAGTGTGGTATAGGAGTGCTAATGGGGTGTGTTACAAGCAAAATGATATAAAGGTTGAAGCCAATAGTATTTGTAAACTTAAGGGCAATTTAGTGATGGCTCAAAATAGATTTAAGCAACATTTATATCATCAATTCTTGAAGTGTTACTTGATAAAATGGGATTTTGCATTTCTTCATTTATTTAACTAGATCTCTGTTAAATAAGCCTCTGTTAAATACAATGAGCACCAAAAACAAACACCCACATTTTATAGGGTTTATCAACTCATCCAATACATTAAACAAGTTGTGTATAAATTAGCTTTCTCGAACCTTTCTAAGAGTATTCATGTAATCTTTTATATCTCTTATTTGAAGAAAATATGTAGAATTATTAAAAAAATAAGGAAATCATTAATTAAGTGTTTTAAAGTATATTCCTTTAGAACTTACTATATCATATTTTATCTCAAAATTGAACGACCATAAAAATTTTTACTTATGCAAATGGCTTGATGAGAAAATGCTTATTTAATATAAACAACTAATTGAGAAATTTTTACTCAAACAAATGTTTATCTAATGTAAACAACTCATTGGAAAGTTAGTTCAATGTGTCCCATTCTATATAATTAGAGGTAGGGATAGGTTGTTAAAGTGTTGTTGTTTGTCCCATTTTCGTAGTTATTATGTAACATTGCATGGATATAGCACATAAAAACATAGGTGAGAGCATGGCATAGTTTAAATAGTGCATAATTGATTAATTAGGAAACTATTATGTCTGTTTCCTCTTAGGTTCCCATGTTAAATATATAAATCTTAGCACTTATATTCCCATGTTAAATTTAGTACATGTTCTATTATTATTATCATAGTAAGCACTTTTGTGTATAGCATTTCGGTTTCCATGTTAGATCTTATGTCATTGTCCACTGAGGTAGGTTGGTTTGTTATTAATATTCATTTTCTTGCCTACCATCTACATGTTATGTATACATTCGAGTGGTGCAAATATCAGTTGGTTATATGATCATATAGAAGCATGTGGGATTAGACTTTGAATTTCAAATTTGTTGTTCTGCTTATCAAGTTAAAAATTTATTACGGTTATTTATTTTTTACTCGTGTAATTTTAATCTTTATGTATACACATGAATGTGAATACAAGAAAAAAAAATTAAATTCCAATAACAGTGTTTCATATTTGAAAGTTTCAAAAGTATGACCCCAACAATATTAAGAAATTATGTTGAGAATGAAGCATAAAGAATAAATAGCTATAATTATGTTGAAGGCATTCTCTCTATAAGCTTTGTATGTCTAAACAATGTTCATTCAAGCCAATCCAAGTGGCCCATTTCGTCCTCCTTTGGAAAGTAAAAACTGTACGCGTGGAAAGGTGATTCGTCATCTTCATTGTCCGTCGTTTGGTTGACCTCCATTCTTTCCCTGACATCAAATTTTCTCACTAGTCCTTTGCCTCCAAACCTTGAAATTTCCAAGGCTCTGAGAAGCATCTATCATTAGCATAACTTTATTTCTAGGCCATTGCCCCCTTTTATGTCTCAATGGGGGCACTTGAATCAACTGGATATTTCCTTCAATCATTTGAATGGGTCTATTTCCTTTTCCTTGAATAACCTCACACATCCTACTGGTCACTTATTGTAGAACAATTTGCTAAGTGGAATCAAACACAATCTCAACATCCCGAACCTTACTATGTTTAGTTGGGCCAACAATCAACTCAACAGTTCAATTCTTAGGTTGCTACAAAGGTTTTCGAAGACTTCATTTTATCGACATCATCTTAGATTCCTTCCCACCCTCTCATGCCTTCTTCAATGTGAGCTTTAATTCGAATTTTTACAATTCACTGAGTGGAATCATATACAATCTCAATGTCCTAAACTTGACTATCTTAAGTGTGGCCAATGTAGAAATTCCCACTATAGATTAACAGATTATGAAATATAATAAAACACAATACAAGATATACTTCTACAACACTTTGCAGAAGCTTAATCAATCTGAGCATGACCAATGAGAACACATATAACTGAGAATGAGAAGCAATCACACATAAGACATAACAAATAACTCATGGAAAGCCTCAGCCTATAACCCCAATATCTATATTATCATACAAGTGGAAATATAGTCTGGATTACAAAAAGAATTAGCTCACAAGCTATCCTGCTCTCTCTACAATCCCTTTGTTGCTCATAGATAGTCAAAGGCCTTTATCAAAATTTCTCTTCTGCCCTCCAAGCCTCCTATTTCTTTCCGTAATTTTTCTTGGGGTCTAGAGAAGCCACATGTGTGAATTGGCCTCTTCACACACTCACTAAACTCTAATCTAATTGTGCAGTCCTAAAGGAAATCAATCCTCATCATGGATGAGCTTCCTTTATAGGAAAAATATTCATCCAAATGATATTACATTGTCCCTTCTCTGATCTCAACCAGGTCTCTGTCTGAACTGACATGTATGAGTTATTCATGAGAGAATCGTTAGTTATCTGAAGTGCAGTAGTTATATGCAAGCATGCATTAACTAACTGAACTTACTTAATTTAAACAAACTCTTTAAATCAATTATAACTGGACTTGACTCATTTAACTGAGCCAACTAATTACAACTCAAATTAGAACTCATCCTTATCCCTTTAATTGATGGACAAATTCCTCAATTAATAGATAAACTGTTAAATGTCCTCACATAGACTTCATGTTTGATTTTTCAAAACTAATTAACTCATGGAGAATTAATTAATTTATTTTCAAATAGCTATTAAGTTAAAATTTGAATTTTACTTCCTATTTTTAGTCGAGGGACTGACAAAAATAGGAATCCATCCTGAACTGCTAAAAATATAATGCTATTTTTAGCACTTCCATTTTTCATTCCTTGTTGCTCAATCGAGCACTGATACCCAAACTGCTATTTATAGCAGTGCTATTTTTAGTGCATCTATTTTTAGCAATTTCTTGTTGCCATTTTCAACACTCCCTCTCAACAGGAAAGGCTTTTACTCCAACCCGATCCTGTAACTCTAGAATGTTTTCATGCAACACTTCTACCAAGTGTGGTTGCTCTAGCAACTCTCAGAACAAAAAAAACTCCCAATTGACCTCTCTATTGGGCTAGAAACATACTTTGATGTTGAAGCTCTACCTGCTGGTGAAAAGTGCTCCCTCTCTGACCTCTAAGCTACTGCAACACTCCATGCATCTCACACTATTGCACACCTCTTTGTGCCATCCAGCACTGGTGCAACACTTTTGTGCCTCTCGCATCGATGCAGCCTCTTAGCTTTGCATAGTCCTAGGACTCCTACACTGTATCTCTCTCTGCCGCTCCATCCACATTTCTCTCTACCCAATCAGTCAGTCCTGCTACTCCTCATCGAGGCTCCTGTGGAAAAGTTGAATCAAAGAGGTTGGGTACCTGAGGGATCTTGCGCCTCCTCCTTGGGACGATCACTCCACATCACCCCACCTCCTACCTAGAGGTATGGATGCATGTGATCCCTCTACCCACCTGGCTTGAAATTTTCCCCTACTAGAGTTCCCTACATGAGTAGATGTCTCTACTCGATCTCCTCTTAGCTTCTCTAGTTGTGGTTGCTCCACAACCTCCTGAAGTTGCTTCACCAATTGTGGCTCCTCAACAATTATTTGAGACGTCTTCTGGCATTGGATGTTGAGAGGGAATTCACTCTCCCTCTCAACCACCAAGTCTTTAACATTTGCCTTGATCCTCAAGGCTTTGCATGCATCTTGTACCTCAAGTGCATACAAGTTCTTGGCTAGCACACCAATCTATTTCCACTTTCCCATCGTCACAAATTTTTTTGGAAAAAAAATCTGATTTTAAATTAGTGATATGTCCCTCCTCCGAACTTTGATTCAGCTGACTTTTTTATTTATTTTTATTTTGGGTATTTTTCCAGAAGGAATCCAAATCTACTATTTGTTTCTGAATTTTTTTTACAGAAAGTTTTAGATCTTCTCTGCAAACTCTCAGCCCAAAACTCAAAGATTTGAAATTTCCTCTCAGTATACTATTCTCTCCTTTGATCACCTTTGCTCTGATACCTTGTAGAAATTTTCTACAAAACCTCGCTCTAATACCATGTAGAAATTCCCACTGTAGATCAACAGATTATGCAATATACTAAAACACAATACAGGATCTACTTCTACAACACTTTGCAGAAGCTTAATCAGTTTGAGCACGACCAATGAGAACACATCTAACTAAGAATGAGAAGCAATCACACATAACACAGAAGAAATAACCCTAGGAAAGCCTCAGCCTAAAACCCCAATCTCTGTATTATCATACAAGTGGAAATATAGTCTGGATTACAAAAAGAATCAGCTCACAAGCTATCCTGCTCTCTCTACAATCCCTCTACTGCTCATAGACAGTCAAAGGCCTCTCTCAAACCTTCTCCTCTACCCTCCAAGCCTCCTATTTCTTTGAGTAATTTTTCTTGGGGTCCAGTGAAGCCACATGTGTGAATTGGCCTCTTCACACACTCACTAACATCTGATCTAACTGGGCAATGCTGAAGAAGATCAATCCTCATCATGGACGAGCTTCCTTTATAGGAAAAATATTCATCCAACTGATAGTACACTTTCCCTTCTTTGATCTCAACTAGGTCTCTATCTGGACTGACATGCATGAGCTATTCATGAGATAATATTCAGTTATATGAAGTGCAATAGTTATATGCAAGCATGCATTAACTAATTGAACTTACATAATTTAAACGAGCTGTTTAAATCAATTATAACTGGACTTGACTCAGTTAATTGGGCCAGCTAATTACAAATCAAATTAGAACTCGTCCTTATCTCTTTAACTAATGGATAAATTCCTCAATTAATAGATAAATTGTTGCATGTCCTCACATAGACTTCATGTTTGATTTTTCACAACCAATTAACTCATGGAGAATTAATTAATGTATTTTCAAATAGTTGTTAAGTTCAAATTTGAATATTACTTCCTATTTTTAGTCCAGGGACTAACTAAAATAGAAATCCATCCTGAACTGCTAAAAATAGAATGCTATTTTTAGCACTTCCATTTTTCATTCCTTGCTGCTCAATCCAACACTGGTACCTAAACTACTATTTGTAGCAGTGCTATATTTAGCAATTTCTTGTTGCCATTTTCAACAGCCAACAATCAACTTAACAGTTTGATTCCTAGGCTACTGTAGAGGTTTTCCAAGAATTCATTTTTTCGACATCATCTTAGATTCCTTTGCACCTTCTCACGCCTTGTTCAATGGGAGATTTAAGTCATTTTTCTTTTCTTGTGCTCAACATCTATCCCTATTATGTGTACATAGAAAGCAAGTGATCCTGATTGAGGTTTAATTAGTTAGTTGCATTTACATTAAGGGATAGATATTTAATCTGGTTCAACACATAAATACCCATTACTGAAAATTAATGAACTACGGAAACCCACCAACCAGATTATAGATGAAAATTCCAATTCTAAATAAAGACCCATAACCAAAGTTTGGTGATAATTACCGATAAAGGGAAACATGGCCTGGGGGGGGGTAGGCCTGGGAGCTGTTGATCTTAGAAAGGTCAATCTAGGCCTTCCAGAGATGGGGTATGTTTAACTGATCTGTGGCTTTTGAAAAGGGATGGACCCGACAACCCTTTAAATCCATTGTATAAAATATCGCATCCAGACTAGGAATTTGATTTGTGAGATTTCCAATTGTTGATTTGCGGGATTGATCACGCCATTGTTGCCACGTGTTGCTTCTTGAGTGGTGACACATGGCACCTAGATATACCCCCATAGGACCCTTGAAAATGTCAGATCTGTGTGCCACGTGTCCCCCGTACGCCACATCATGCTAAGATCAGTTGCCATATGTCTTTCTCAGGACTAATCCTATGTTGCCACATGACACTATTAGAGGAGAGAGAAAGACCTCGTCTGCCTTTGGTTTTTCATTGAATTCCTTTGTTAATTGCAATCGGCCCTTCCCTGGCACTTTTAACGTTATCGATGTTCGATGATTTTACGACATTGTATCTATTCACAACCTTTGAAAATGTCGATCATTGATCTGCGATACAACTCTAAGTGCAATTGCTGATTTATGATGCAGTGGAACCTCCTATTGTGATTTGTGATGTCAGTGATCATTGATCACAACACTCCCCTGCTGCTTTCAAAGGGTATGTTCAATCTATTCTAACTTCTGATCTAGGAGTCCATTTTTTGACTTTCACCTATTGTTGTAAAGATTATTCTAAGAACTATTTAGTGGAGAGGGTCAGATTTAGATTTGAAAGATTTTATGGCTTGAAAAATGGCTTCAAAATTCACTGATATTTGGCACTTGGGACAACTGAAAAATCATAATGTAGTGAGTGACAACACAACCAAAGAGTTTTATTCCCAGTATACGTGCAAAAAGGAGACAATAAAGAAGGTTTCCAGGAGATCACAGATTTGTTGCATCCAGTTGCACATCAAGGGAACCTCCAACGAGTGTTTCCCCTCAATCTAGTTGATCACTATCAAAGAGTCACCCACGATCAAAAGGTTGTCCATGTCCAACCATGAGGAAACTTGTAGTGCACCCCATAGTGCAATTAGTTCCTCTCTGAAGTTTTTTCCATCACCACCGTGCTAGTGAAAATGGTAATGAGTTGTGGGATCGAGAGAAAGGTAAACCCCACAGTTGTAAATGCCCCCTAAGGCAGCTCCATCAAAATGGAAGATGGGGAAGATTTTGTCTAGATTAACCAGTGTGATAGTCGTTTTAGGATTCAAGTGGAAACAATGGCTGAATTCTTGGAAGTATTCAACAATGTTCAAAGCCACTAGTTGGACATGAGGCTATTTGTCTTAAAAAATAAGCATGCTTTGTGCACGCCATATGCCCCATAACACATATAGTGGGATAGACTAGTGTGCCTTAGCATGAAGTGACTAAGTAGTGAAGTTGTCCATAATCGAGAGAGTCATAAAGAAAAAGGACACCAAGGATTATGGACACCTCCATCCAAACAGTAGCAGCAAAAGAACATTTTATAAATAGATGTGTGTAGTCCTCTGAATCCAACCCACACATAGGGCATATGTCGGGGCCCATGAAACCCTTCTCAATCAGTCGGTCCCAAGTAAGAATACAGCTATGTAGAGCCAACCATGAGAAGAACTTGATCTTAAGTGGGGCATTCCACATCCACCATGTAGCGGTGGTAGCAACAAATGACAATGATTGAGAACAAGAATTGATATGGGCATATACTTCACTAGCAACAATGTAGCCAGTCGCAACATGTCCCCCCCACACGAGTCAGTTATAGCATAGAGTGGGATGGATTCCAACCATGTGGAGGGAGCGACAATATTCATCCCATTCCCCGACTAGGTGGTTTAGTAGGCCAATTTTCCAAGCATGTGGCCAAGTAGGAGCATCGTTTGGGAGACAGGCCCTATCTCAAATATTGGCCAATGAAGAGATCCCTTGTGAGTTCATAAAATGCATCAAGGGGGTTGTAAGTATATGGAAACCATTTATGCCTTTGATAATCTAGGTCGACAATAATTTCACTTCCATCCCCTACCAACCATTGCAAGTTGCTTCCTAACCAATTAATTGCCCAATGAAGACTAATTCAAACAATAGATGCACCAGGTGTAGGGGGCACCCCAAAAACAATCCAATCCTCCATATTTTCCTATGCAATTTACTTGTTGAACATGATTTTTTTCCATAGGCCTCTAGCATAAAATATCCTCCAAAGATACAAGGAAATAAGAGCAATATTGAAGCCTCGGGAGTCAAAGAGTCCCCAACAACCAAAGTTTACAGGTTTCAATAAAGTACTTAAACTAACAAGGTGTATATTTGTTTTTCTATGCTAGACCATAAGGAGATGGAAATGATATTGTGAATGTGGCAGATGATGGAATGGGGGATATGAAAGAGATGCATCCAAAAAACTAGGATGCTCTATAGTACAGATTTGGTCAAGGTAACATGGTCTACCAGGGTGAGCCAATGATAGTCCCAACAAGTCAGCTTGTTTCTGAACTTTGTAATAAGCCACTCCTAATCATGGGAAAAGTGTTTGTTTGGTTTCAATAAACATCCCAAGTATTTGAAGCCATCAATCATGAAGCAAATATCTATCCCAAATAATGTAGAAATAGCCAGTATTATATCTGAGCCTATCATCAGTGACTAGTTCAGTTTTGGAGGAGTTGATGACTAATCCATATGCCTTCCCAAATGTGTCAATTATCTTGTGAAATGTTTCCCATTTAGTGATCGTGGTGGCCGCAACAAAGAACACATCATCAAAAACTATGAGGTGGGCCACCTCGTAGTTTCTAGAGATTTTAGAGCCTGTAATTTGACCAGATTCCTTCATCGCAATGATACTTCTACTGAGGGCATCCATGACCAGTATGAAAAGTAATGGGGACAGAGCATAGCCCTGCCTGAGTCCCTTGAAAGCTTTAAATAAATGTGTAGGTTCAACGTTGTTGAGGACTGTCATGGAAGTGGATTTGATGCAAGCCATGAACCACCATACATGGCAATGAAGGAATCCAATCTTGCATAAAATCATTGTGACAAATTCTGAATCAACACAATCGAATGCATGCCTGAGATCAATATTCATGAGACAAGATTTTAGCTTCTTGGAATTCACTTAATGAATACACTCTTGAGAAATGGGAACAACATCCTGGGTTCTCCTATTAGACATGAAACCAAATTTCTTCGATGAAATATATGGTGAAATAATCTTCTTTATCCTATTGGATAAAAGTTTAGATATCATTTTATATACAATTTCAAAGAGAAATAGGTCGATATTTAGAGAAAAGTAAAGATTTTGATTTCTTGGGAATTAAGGTAAGAAAAGTAGAGTTGGTGGCACTTGGAATATGTCCACTAGTTCTGTCAGTCTCCACCATTTTGACCAAATCAAAGCCCATCAATTCAAAAAAATGCTAAAAACGTTTGATAGGCCAGTCATTAGGGCTAGAGCTCTTGTCCTTGGACATCTCCTTGATGGAATGTAGCAACTCATATTCATTGATAGGAGTGCCCATGATTGCAATGTCATCCTCATTGAGCATTACCAGGAATAGGTCAACAAGGTCCAATTTTTTTGTGATGAAATACGTTTCCCTGTCCAAATATTGATGTCTAAAATAATGAAAGGTTTCCAGTTTTATGTCTCTATTATTGGATAGAGTATTTCCTCAAGCATCTGGCATCACCTAGATGGATTTTATCTGTCTCCGCTTGGATGCAACATAGTGAAAAAAGATTGTATTGCAATCACCGCCTTTAATGCATGCTAGCCTACTTTTCTGTCTCCACACTTGTTCCTAGAGTTTGAGTATTTTTTCCTGCTTGAGCGTCAAGTCCAATATTGCCTATTGTCGCTGAATAGAGAATTAATCTGGATGAATTAGATCTCAGAGGAGAGAAATTTCGACTTCAATAGAATGAAGATCCTTTTTCATATGGGATTGACAGTTGTATATCCAGATTTTGACTTCATTTAAGCTACATTAGCTTGTTCCTAACCCGTAGAATAGGATTTTTTGTATCATCAACGACATGAGCAAACCATTATTTATGGACTAAGGACTAGAAGTTTGGGTCATTTATCCACATTGTGTTGAATTTTAAAGGTAGATTTACATGTTCCAGTTCATCGCACCATGCAAGTATTATGGCATCATGGTCAGAGATGTTCGAGAAAAATGACCACGGGTGAATATGGTTCATCTAGTGGCATGTCTAGGAGTCCACAAAGAATCTATCTATTCTTTTTTATATACCCTCCACCCCAGAACTACCATTTCTCCAAGTTGGACATAGAGGGTTTGGTGTGATGTCCCTGAGTGATTCACGTTGGAATAGGTCTCTGAAATGTCCAGCCAAGGGGTCTAGTTTGGCCTTTTGTTCCCAAAATTCCATAGACTCCATTGCGAAATTGAGATATCTGCAATGATCAATGGTTTGATGTCAAGTAGCCCATATGTGTTAGCCATATCCCATACTATTTTGTGGTTGGAGTATGGGGCATAAATGTTCATAATTCAAATCCTATGTGGGGATCCTCTATGGTAGCCAAATAAGATAACTCACATGCATGACATGTAAGCTTGTAAGTTGTAAATGGAAAGGTCCCCAATTAAATCTAATCCACCAAAGTTTCCTTGTGAGATGGTAGCACTGACATGCCAATTGGGACACACCCAAAGAAGTATCTATATCATCATTTCCTTGGTCATCATTATCTCCTGGAGTAGCACAATGGAGGGGTATTTTCATATAATACCATGTTCCAAGTATCTTGTGGTTTGGGCAGATCCTAGGCCCCTAACATTCAGTGACATGATTTTCATTAGGGGTGGGTAGAGTTAGGAAACGGTTCTCTAAGGTCCCAAATATATGACACCTCAATAGAATCATTGGATCCATTTGACAGTCCAATATCAAATGAAGGGTATAACATTTCTTCCATGGCCTCTATGAATCTATTGTTAAGATCTACACTCGTTGTACCACACAGGGAAAGGGTTTTGTATCTAGTCCCTTTCTTCCTTTTTTCGGATGTGCCCGAGCAAATGTTCCCTTCTTCCTCCAAAGAACCATTAGCTTTCCTACTGTTTTTATTTACAATTATAGCGGTGATTTCCAAGCCTCGGAATTTGTTTAGTGTAGGTTTTAACCCCATACATAAATTACCTACATACGAATTCTAACACACATAAAATAAAAAATGCGAGAGCATAACAGATAAAACACATATACACAGAGAGTTTCCCCTCGATCCCAAAATTGGGACTACCAGCTTGATTTTTCATTATGTTCCTTTCAATGTTATAATACATAGTTATACATGTCAAAGCATCCAATACCATGGACCGAAAACCATCACATCCAAAACAATGGACTGGAAACCATCGCATCCAAGAACATGTGTGAAAATCATGCACAAAACCATAGGTGGGTCTACCCAATCTAACATAGGTTCCAAAACCAAAACATTTCGGGGCACTACCCTAGACCCCATAGAGTGGGGTTACTTGCACCGCTCAAATCCCATATAATCCCCCGCTATGCAATCAGCGCAACGAAGGGGAGGCTCCCCCCCCCCAACCCCAGAGTTACCTACGTGGGCTAGTTGTGGAAAGAATACAACACAACCTAACATTATCCCACTCGTTGTTTTCTTTCCAAAGGGGGCCATAAGAGAGATTAGTCATTTATCCATCCCTATAGTGCCCATTGTTTCTCCACACCAAGAGAACTTCTCAAAGCTCATAGATTTTTTCAATGCATTTGCAGTATTCTTCAAAGTGTCCACCTTTACCAGAAACAACTTTTTGTCTTCTATCATATCCCTCACAAAGTGATACTAAACATCAATGTGCTTTGACTTTGAATGATATGCAGGGTTCTTTGCCAAGAAAATTGCACTTTGGCTATCACAGTCTATCCTTATAGCTTCGTGTACTAACCCCATACTTGAACATAATCTCTACAACCAAACTGCTTTCTTGCTTGCATGAGTGGCTACCATGTATTCTGCTTCTGTAGTTGATAGTGCCACTACAAATTGTTTCTTACTCATCCAACTAACTACACCTCCGATTAGGTTAAACACATACCCACTTGTATATCTTCTTTGATCCATATCTCCAGCCTAGCCTACATCAACAAAGCCACGAATATCCAACACTCTGTCCAATCCTGGTCTTCCTTGATAGCACAAACCATAATCGCTAGTGCCATGCAAATACCTGAAAACCTGCTTCACTGCTATCCAATGCTCCTTTCCTGGTTTTTACATAAACCTTCTCAATACTCCCAGTACATGTGCAATGCCTCGTTTAGCATAGACCATTACATATATCATGCTACCGACTACACTTGCATATGGAACACGGGACATGTCCTCTTCCTCTTCTTGTGTCTTGGGACACTATTCAGCAGATAAATTTACACCTATAGGAATAGGAACCTTCACCAGTTTACTATCCTTCATATTAAATCTCTGCAATATTGTCTCGACATACTTCCTCTGGTTTAATGAGAGCTTCCTCTTTGCCCGATCTCTTTTAATTTCCATGCCCAAAATATAGTTTGCAGTACCAAGATCTTTCGTGTCGAATTTGGAGGACATTTGGGTCTTCAAATCCTGGATAATTTCTTTGTCATTTTCAACCAGCAACATATCATCCACATACAAGACCAAATAAATAACACGGTCACCAATTAATTTAAAATACACACAGTGATATTCTTTGCTTCTGGTGAAGCCAAGTCCCCATATAAATGTATCAAATTTCTTATACCACATCCTTGGTGGCTGTTTTAACCCAAACAGAGACTTATTTAACTTGCATACCAGTTCTTTCTTACCCTTCACCACACATCCTTCAGGTTGCTTCATGTAGATTTCCTCTTTCAGATCCTCATGAAGAAATTATGTCTTCAAATCCATTTGTTCTACCTCAAAATCAAAAGCAGTAGCAACAGATAAAACTAATCTAATAGAAGTTACCTTGGCAACAGGAGAAAAATATCACCAAAATCAATTCCCGACACCTCGGAATAACCTTTTGCTACCAACTGAGCTTTTTATTTCTCCACCTTTCTTCCTACATTTGTCTTCTTCTTGAACACCCATTTGTTGCCAATGGGCTTCCTTCTAGCTGGCAACTCCACCAGATCCCAAGCCTCATTTTTGTCCAAAGATTCCATTTCATCAACCATGGCCTCTTTCCAAAGTTTTCCATCCTCTGAATCTATTGCTTCCTTCATAGTTTTGGGATCATCATGAGTAATAGATAAAGCAAAATTTGAATAGAAAGCAGATGCACTATACCTTTCTAGCTACCTTCTTTCTCGAACTGATCTTCTCACACCCAGAGTTTGTGGCTTTTCATCATCTAATTCCTCCTCTGTTGTAGAGTCCAATTCTTCCTCCTTTAACTCAAACTCTATCTTCCCAGGTTCCTTTGGTTGGACTTCATGTTTAATAACATCTTTCACCTCTCTAAACACCACACCTCAGTTGTACACAACCTTCCTTATTATTGGGTTCTAAAGCTTATAACCCTTTAAACAATCCTAAGATGCACTCGTCAGATTTACTATCCAACTTGGTTCATTTCTCCTTTGAAACATGTACATATGCATCACATCCAAATACCCTCAGATGTGAAAGAGAGGGATTCTTACCAGTCCATAGCTCTTGTGGAGTATTATCCTCCAATGCTGATGAAGGTGATATGTTGACCAAGTAACATGTTGTCTCCATCGCCTCTGCCCAGAATTCCTGTCCTAACCCGACACCACTGAGCATGCTTCTTTCCATTTCCATCAATGTCTTGTTCATTCTTTCTGCAACTCCATTTTGCTAAGGTGTACATGGAGTAGTCTTCTGCTGCGATATACCACACTTCTTACAAAATTCTTTAAATTCCTTACTACAAATCTCTCCACCGTTATCTATCCGCAGCACCTTTATCTTCTTCTCTGTCTGGTTTTCCACCAGAGCCTTGAATTCTTTAAACCTATCACCGACTTTAGATTTCTTCTTAAGGAAATATATCCATCTATTCCTTGAGAAGTCATATATAGATGATACATAGTACACAAAATTACCCAGTGATGGAACCTTCACATGTCAAAACACATCACTATGCACAAACTCTAATATATGTTTCACCCCGTTACCACCAAAGGGGAAACTCACTCGATTCTGCTTCCCATATACAAAATTTTCACAGAAATCAAAATCCAGAGAGCTATTACTCATACCTTCTACCATACCATTACCATTAAGTATTCGAAGGCCCTTCTCTCCAATATATCCAAGCCTTTGATGCCACAGCATGGTCTTCTCTCTAGAGACCACTATATTTTCTGCTCCACTTTCAGGAACCACATAACTGTTGCACCCATCAACAACTGTGCTACTTTCCAGCTTGTACAAAGTTCCAATTTGAACTCCCACATCAATACCAGTGCTCCTCGAACCATCTTGCAGGTATCCTTATCGAACACTGTTTTTACCCCTGCATCATCCAACTTACTTACAGAAATTAGATTTCTAGCGAATGTAGGAATATGTAGAACACTCGGAAGTGTTCTAACCCTTCCACCTTGCAACTTCAACTTTACTTTTCCACAACCAATGATTCTAGCCTTCCTATCATCCCCTAAAAAGACATCACCACCATCGTATTTCTCATACTCACAAAACCACTTTCTATGGGGAGTGAAGTGAAAGGATGTACCTGAGTCAATCAACCATGCCTCATGATCTACATGTGTACTTGAAGAATCCAAATACACATCCCCACCTTCATCTGAGGTGGTTTTCACCTCTGCAGAAGGAGCATCATGAGATCCCTTTCCTTTATCAGGAGCTTTAGATTTACTTTGTAGTGCCCTTCCTTTCCACATTTCCTTCACACCACCTTTACAGGTTTTCCTGGAGATTTCGATCTCCCTCTAGATTTAGATCTCCCACTCAATGACTTATTTTTGTTTCTATTCTAGGACCGTCCTCGTACAAATAAGGCATCACCATTTTGGCTCTCCATATTTTTCTGTCTCATCTCCTCCATCAGCAAGGATGAGACTGTTTCATCAACTACAAGGAAGTTGCATTGTGACCTATTGCAATAACAATACTGTCATGCGGAAAGAGTTAATCTTGTGGACAAAACCAACCTCCCTAGAAGCCTAAGACTTTCTAGTGACAAACAAGACAATTAAGAGCAATCCTTCTCTAAACATGCATTTACCATACAAGAAATCAAGTGTTTTAGATCCTACCTGTAGTCCAACACTGTTGTAGTAGTCTAGCCTCATCGATCCGGATGAGCTCCTCCTTCACTTCAAAAGCTGCATTCACTAACAATCAAATGATTACATAGCACCTGAATATCTCATCAAATAAAACATATTCAACATACAGACCAAGGAGTATATGAAACAACTCATTAATAACAAATTGTTGAGAAGAATGGACTTATTTGTATTAATAGGAAACAAAAAGAAACCATTACAACCTGAGCCTTGGTGTTGTGCAAGTTCCTCCCCGGGTCCAGCAAGAGTTTTCCTTTACTTTGATAAGCTCACCCACTTCCAAATGAAACAAGAAAGGATGGTAATCTCTCCTCACAAGCTTCTACAAGGAAGTCCTAATTCCAGCAGCATCTACCCTTTGGAATGTTCAGCTTTCAACCTCCCCTCCTCTGGCCTAATGCCTGTATTTATCGTGTTCTAGAGGAAGTTAATCAGGTCCAACATCAATGGGATACTCCCTCTTTTGGATGGGGTAGCTCCTCTCTTGATGGGATAAGTTCCTCTTTCATAGGGATGCATGAACCATCTGGAGGCGCTCAATACACATCAAACAATCTTCTAGAATGCTCTAGAAATGACCACAGGTAGCTTTTTTAAGATGAAACTCGCGCCTTTTGACCTTTACAGGAGTACGCACCCATCCCTTGGCTTACAGAGCGTACAAGTACGTAGGTACAATGAGCTTGGAATGCATACACGCAGGCAAGGTAGAGAGAACCTGCGTACCCAGAGATAAACATGATTTTTAATGACTTTCTCTCTTTCTTGAAGTTTGACATGGAGAGCAGAGGTATCAGGCTTAAGGAGGATAATATGACTATTGATGGAGCCATATTAACTGTAGATGGTCATGGTGACAAATTTTAGTGTAACAGATTGCCCCCTAAAGTGTGAAGCCTGTAATAGATAAGGGTTTTATATCATCTAGGAAGGGTGAAGTACTTTATCATTTCAAGGATTATCTCGTGGAGAGCCTGGTCAGAACCTGCAATTTTCAACACAAAATATATGTATAATATTATATCATCGCTGAGGTAGGCATTCCCATACTCAGATCAAAAATTTAACTAACAGACTAACTACTACTCTGATACAGGAATGATTTCATAATACATCATAATCATAGACTCGTGTAGACACAGTATGGACACAGCCATCTGTTTATAAGTGGTATACAATATAATGAATACAAAACTCCTCACAGCCTGGATGGTGGAAACTAGATCCAGGGTCTTCATCTCTACTTCCCGAATCGGTACGATGCTAGCCATGTGAATAAATGAGTCAATGTCGAACATGGTAGAAACCACTTGATTACCAGTCAATGACGTAAACTGTTAACAAGCGTGAG
>APFE030057186.1:0-15502 GCA_000404065.3 Pinus taeda
AAATCCATGTGAAATACATATGAAGGCAGCCAAGAGGATTTTAAGGTATGTGAAAGGCACTCTAAATTTTGGTATTCATTACTACTCTTCTGAAAAGTTCAATCTTGTTGGATTTAGTGATTCAGATTGGGGAGCTAGTCTTGATGACCGTAAGTCCACATGTGGAAATTGTTTCTCTTTTGGTTCTGGTTTGATTACATGGAGCTCAAAAAAACAAAGCATTGTTGCCCTCTCATCCACAAAAGCGGAGTATGTTGCAGTTAGCAGGTACACAAGCTCTTTGGCTCAGAAAAATTTTGGAAGAAATTGGAGAAAAACAAGTTCACCCTACAATGATTTATTGTGATAATGTAAGTGCCATCAAGTTAGCAAAGAATCCAGTTCATAGTTCATCACAGCATGACAAAACATTTTGACCTGAAATATCACTTCATTAGAGATTTGGTGCAGAAGAAGGATGTTGAATTAAAGCATAACTAGCAGATATCTTCACCAAAGCAGTGGCAAAAGATCAGTTTTTGGCAATAAGAGATGAGATAGTAAATCCTCATTAATCATTAAGGGGGAGTGTTAGAATTAATGCTTAATTACTTATGTAAAATGCTAACAAAGTAGCGAGCATATTTTGTGTTCACTGCAAAAATAAATGAGCAGATTGTTAGGGATTAAAGCAGCAGATTGTTAGGGTGGTCAGTGCTGCTGGAAAGTGCTAGAAATTAGTTGTAATTGCAGTAGAATTATTCGAGAGTTGATTTTAGTAATAGTTTTACTATTTAATAATGTAGTTAACAGTTGAATCAATATATGAGATTTGCAGTAGTTTCTAGGTCACAAAGTCACTATGTTTTTTAATTGTTTTATCTATATTTTTTTTTATATGTATTGTTATTCATAGTACTGTTGGCTTCTTAATTTGCTTGAAATAATTCATTTCATATTCAACAATTATGTGATTTGAATGAGTCATAATGTTAAATAGGAACAATTTAAGAAATTTGATATTATTGGCACTTGTTGTTGAGTAATTTTATTATTAATTATAAAGAATTATAATTATAACTTAGTGTTAGGGTCATAGATGTAAACATGGTTTTTCCATGGTGATAAATCCATTTCCATCATTAAAAGACTATTCAAACAAAGGCTGTAACCTTCAACCATTTATTATATTTTTAACTGACCCTACATGTTAATATTTATAAACAAACATTTAATCCACTATACCATTGCCCCATAAGGGACTAATGAGCCCCCATGTTAATGTTTATAAACAAACATTTAATTCACCATACCATTGCCCCATAATAGGCTAAAAAAGGCCTTTGCCCTCAATATATCTAGTTGCATTAAAATGATTCCACTAATTCCTAGGAATTCTTAAATTTGACAACTTGTTTATAAATAATGTTTTGTAAGAATCAAATATTTAAATATAACAAGTAATGGATTCACCAATTTTCTTATTTGGAACTTTATTTTTATTTTTTTACAATAAATTTATTCAACCATCAATATATAGTAATATATATATATATTATCTATATATAATATATATATATATATATATATTAGTTAAAAGACAAAATCCAGTTATGTTAAATCTAAACCTTTTGAACTAACATCAAAACTACATTTAAAAAAAAATTACAAATATAAATATAAAAATGTTTATTTATAATATTTCTTATTATTAAATATTAAATTGATTAAGTCAAAATGTTTCATTAATAATTATAAATTATTAAATATTTTAATCTGCAATTTCAATTTTTTAAATATTTTATTATTATTATGTGATTTGAGTTTGACTCACAATGTTAAATAGGAACATTTTAACAAATTTGATATTACTAGTTGATTCATAATTTTATTATTAATTATAAATAATTATAATTATACCTTAGTGTTAGGGTCATAGATGTAAACATGATTTTTTGATGGTGCTAAATCCATTTAGGCCATTAAAAAATTATTCAAACACTCTAAAAGTTTAGTGCAACTAATGACTCTAGGGCCTCTATAGGCAAGGCCATAACCTTTAAGATATTGAACGGGATTAAGAGTATTTTCCTTTTGTTTTAGAACAACACGCTAATCGAAGAAAACAAAATTATAAAATATATAGTAAAAAATTAAAGGAATGAACTGTATAGAAATTTACAAGTATTGAACCTACCATCTAGTTTTGAATATAAAAAATATATATCAAGGCAAAACTTAATCATAGAAATCCAAAGTATTGAACATTGGTTTCGGAATCTTGAGAAAAAAGAGAATAAAGGAGTTGTTAGAGATCTGGAATAAAATTTTAAAGTCTGTTACAGATCTGGAATAAAATTTTAAAGCCTGTTACAGTCAACTATTACTTAAAACCCTTAAAGAGGTTTGAATAAACAGAGAAATCAGTAAAACTCTATCCTATCCCTTCCACAGATGACTCTAATCATTGTAAAAAGAGCTTCAGCGTAAATCACATAAAAATATTATTTCGAACCAACTAGTGTGGTTCCTCTGATAAAGGTCCTGTTCCTGTTTTAATTATTTAATTCATTAGGTTATTATTATTAGTATATTTAAATTATGATGTATTCTTGGGTCAAATCTTATTTATATTTTATTTATGATAACTAACAAAAAAACTATGGGCTTAAAGATAGCTCATATATATATACATATATAGTATATCTAGAAATAAAATTAAATTATTTCCTCTTTTACTAGTAATTAAAGCATATTTATTTAAGTAATAACTTAATAAGAATATATAAGTTATATAACTTTAATTATTCATTATAAATAAGTCATTCAAGCATTAGTAATTTAATAATAAAATAACCATCAATATTATGATAACATTAGCTCATCTAACCTAATTGCTCTTATCTCTAGAAATATTATATTATTATCTTATTATTATTAAAGTTATTAATATATATAACGTTAATTACTCATTTATTAGTTAAATTATTCATTCAAAAGAAAACATTTTAAGTTTTAAATAACCATTAATTTATTTAAGCAAGTAAATTTCTTGGGATAATATTCGCTAATTTATTAATCTTACCTAATTTCTCTCATCTCTAGAATTAAAATAATAATCTAATAATAAGATTAAATTTATTTAAGGCCTTGATCCTAGAGTCAAATATAGTTGTTATATAGCCGTTCGAGTCTCTAATCAGCCTATTTAAATTGCTAAAGCCTGATCTGTTTCTTCAACTTGTCGTGACGATGAACCACACTAGTTGGTTCGAAATGCCTCGACAATAATCTTTTTATGTGATTTACGCCGAAGCTCTTTTTACAAATATGATGGATCACAGAAGCCTCAATTCTACGACTCTAATCTTCCAATTCTGGAGAGGTAACCTGTAGAAGTTGACTCCATGCTATCCACTTGCCGGCTTTCAGGGTTTTAAGTGCCGTGATAACTTGCCCGATCTCAGAGTTTTTGTCCTGCATAACATACAACATATTGCAATATATATCAATATGGATCAATATTGTCTATATCCATATATTTAGCCTCTAACTATACTCCACCAAGTCTAACATACAAGATTCAATACTCCATTAGATGTGTCATGTACTTGAGCAAATGTTTGAATGCTACCAAATCAACCCTCCCTCTACCATGAAATATCCAAGTGTGTTTTCAACATAAATAAACATTCCATGCAATATTGACTAGATATTACTCTAATCACTTCCTCATCAAAGAGATTGAAGGAATATCTCACTCCTCCTCCTCATTACAAAACTATGCCCTTAATGCTAGTGCTATGGATCCCTCCTCATTCTTGAGAATATCTTTCTCTAGATCCTCTAACACTAATATATTCCACACATGTAACCTGCTAAAGGTCTTGTACCCTCTAACCTGTGAAGTATTATTGTATCAAACAAACATCCCCTTTCTTACTAAGGCTCCATTTATAATACTTTTCTCAAATGGTATGTGGACATTAAATGTATCACCAAAGATGAGAAATTGGGTCTACTCAATTTCACTCCTTTGAAATCCTACTAAGCATTCTAGTCCCCTAAAATATTTTGAGGACACATGTTTTGTAAATGCACAAATGTGTTGCAAGTATCTACCCCAAAGAACATAGGCAAATTCTTATCGTGGATCAAAGCCCTCATTGCCCACAAGAAGGCCTTATTTTTCCTTCCAATAAATCCATTCTACTTTGGATTATATGGCAATGTCAACCCTTTTTCGATTCCTCTCTCCTTATACAAATTCTCAAATTTGTTGGAGGGATACTCACTCCCATTATATCATCTAAAAAAAATTATTTTCTTCCCAATTTGGTTTTACACAAGCACCTTAAACTCTTGAAACTCACTCAACACCTCATGCAAGGCCTCTAAGAATTATGCACATGACCTTAGAGACATAATTACTATAAATGTCACATAATATAAATATCATGTCACAAAATCCATTGGCATAGGACCATACACATTAGAATGAGTCAAGTGGGACACACACTTGGACCTTCTATCTTTGAACAAAAATGTAGCACTGTGATATTTTTGAAGTGCACATCCCTTACGCACTCCATCCTTATATACAATCAATTTTGAAAGACCACTCACCATATCACATACAATTCTAAAGCACTGTAGTGAAACTCACCCATCCCCTTGTTTCATAGCTCACATATGTTGCGTTATCCCCTACAATGTCCCACACTGAGGAAGAGATTGAAAGAGGTAACTTCAAACCACTTGCTGTTCAAAAACTAGCCATTCTAAACAAGAGAGTGATCTCTCTAAGGATTTCTCACTCAATGACTCGAAGAGAAATATATTTTAGGCTAGATGTATAGGTTTTGTTTGAGTGTTTGGAATTTAGGGTTTTTAGGTTGCTTGACCAGAAATGAGAGCAAGAAATGTTAAAATAGACCACCAACCTGTATTAGCAGTAGAACAATGTTAAAATTATGGAGGAAACAACTGCAGGGGGCTCACAACCTTGGAGAGATGATGGAGCACCTCCATGGTATATGCGTAGCAGAAACATAGTTATTTGTGTAGCACAGTTTGATAACTCGAGTTATTGATGCAAAAAACTCTCTTTGTATGAAAGGATCACCTTGATTGGATGAGATGGAGTGTTGGAAAGTTGAATGAGCAAACGGGGAGTGAATGAGAGTGAGTGATGACCCTTTATAAGTGGAGAAAATTGATTTTCCCTTTGCAAAATGATAGTGGACCCACAGTAACATTTTTACTTGGACATGACACTTTAGTTTTATGATTTTATGATGGTATTTCTTTCGAGAAAATGAAATAAACAACATGACTTTAAAACCTTGGTTACCAAGTTGATCTCTACTATTCCTCATAATATGATTTGTTATAATATGATATGTTATGCCATGAGGGAGGCGTGAGAGAGTAAATCGAGCTTCCCTTTTTCCATTTGGCATGTTAGGTTTTCGTTGAGCTTGCTCTTCAAATGCTTGACTCTAACTTGGGATATTTTGTTTATTGTGTAGTCATGCATAACCATATGCCTTGGAAAGTTATTGGCCATGTTTTCCTTCTTGAGGAGCTTCTCAAGGTGTCCATTGATCTTATCAAGCCAATATACCCTATCTTCATTGATTTCTCTAATGATTAGGTCATCTACCATAATCTATTCTGTTGGTGGAGAAACCTCACTTTGTAGCTCAAGTGCTATCTTGGATGATCTTATTCTTGGTATCCCTAATGTACTTTGTTTTCCTTTACCTTTTAACACTTTCATTTTAGCCACTGCTTTTGCCCTTGCATCTTCCCTCCTTGAAAGAACTCCCCGTTTATCTTGGATCATTTGGTTCACTTTCAATTGCATATTATCTTGCTACAAGAATGTTATTAAAGTATTTACCTCTACCAATTTTCCTTCCAATCTCTTGATCTTAGCCTCCTTATCCCTTATGATCTCATCTTCAATTCTATCCTAATATACTTTCTCCATATCTGACATATTTGTACCTCGATGAGAGGACTCCTCATGCTTTGAGAAAATTGTTTGTTCACATGTTGTAGGCTTGGCCCTTTCAATAATCCTTTGAGAAAACACAAGCCTATCACCTCTCGCATATGTCTCAAATACTTCTACCCTGTCCTTCGTCTTGGTTGGTCTGCTTGAAGAAGCAACCTCTTACCGCACTCATGAGCTTGAAGGTGTTTTTTCACCACTAGACCTAGGAGAAGAATATGGAGGAAAATATCAACTTGAAAAGTGATCCCAAGAGAGATTTTCTTGTGCTAACTCATGAAATTCTAGCACTTTCACTAGGCCATGATGAAACAAACTAGTATGGTGATTCTCTCTGAGCTTTTGCACCTTTTCTCTCATTTTAATCACACTTTTGTACAAATAATGAGACAAATTGATTTGCTGAACATTAGTGAAATTCATCAAAAGCTTCATGTGTTACTTATACACCCTAGAATATCTACTCTCACATGTGAATTTCTTCATGATCATTTCATCAGAGGGGTATATCTATCCAAAAAATGCTTGAATGGAAAAATATATGTTGAAGCTACCTTGTATGGTTCCTTTAGGTACTTCTTGTAATTTTGAAGGTCAAGGTCTTCTCTCTTCAACCAAATCTCTCGAGCATTTGGAATCCCTGCAGCTGCAGAGATAATTTTGCATGAAACATTGAATTAAGCTCATGCTATGGTCACTTTGTTCTTTTTAAGTTTGGTGGCAAAAGAACTAGTCCATTGGTCATTATACTCCAATTCTTCAATTCTTTGGAAAAATGTAATACAATGTGCATCTTCAAATGATCTTATAATGAAGGGAGATGAGTAGACCTCATGGGTTGATGTAGGTTCATGTACGGTCACATGTCCACCCCTATGCTTCCTTTGTTCATAGTTTTCAGATTCCATGTCAACATTTAGCTCTTAGGATAGAAACTAGGGTTTGACTATGAGAAAACACGCAATTGTCAATAAATGTGAAGGAGTTTTAGGGAAATGAGGGGGATAGGGATATGAAAAAATTCCAAGAAAATTTGGGGGGATAGTGAGGGAGGTTAGGAAGTTAAGAAAAGTGGAATTACAGGATTTGGGTGAGTGGAAGGTTTCCAAATAAGGAAAAGAGAGTCGTGTAGTTTAAAAGGTGTAGTTTATCCACGGTTTAGGTAGAATTGATGAATTTTGAGAGTTGATTTGATGGAGAATGTCTAGGAGGGTTAGTTTAGGATATATGATGGTGTAAAAATAGATGGATATAGGTTTTAGCAGCACTTTGACATGAAAGTAATGAAAACCTTGTTAACTATATTCCAAAAACCCGAGGAAGTAGACATGAGGCATAACAAGCACAACTTAGAGGAATGAGACAAGATTTAAACCTTAAGATAGACCACCAACATGTATTAGAAGTAGAACAATGTTAAAATGATGGAGGAAACTATTCAAGGTGATCACAACCTTGGATAGATAATGGAGGAGCTTTGTGGTATATGCATAGTAGAAACATAGTTATTTGTGTAACACGGTTTGAGAACTCGAGTTATGGATGAAAAAAACTCTCTTTGTATGACATACTCGCCTTGATTAGATGAGATGGAGTGTGGGAAAGTTAAATGGGCAAATTGGAAGTGAATAAGAGTGAGTGATGACCCTTTATAAGTGGAGAAAATTGATTTTCCCTTTGCAACATGATAGTGGACCAACCATAATAAGTATTTCGAAAATAGTGGGAGTTAATTTAGTGCATTTTGGATGGAGACTTGGCTAAGGAGGAGGAAAAACAGTAGGAGCATGCGGTGATAGTTCAAAGGATAGCAAAGACAGTTTCTGATGGAGGGTAGCAAAGGAGGGATCTCGGCTCCCTCCTACAAGGACGCGGTATCCAGCAAAGGCAAAACAATGGAGTTAAACAACAAAGGTGTCGTTGGGGAAAAAAACAGAGATGATGATAAGGGGACAGAGGGGACTAAGATCAAGGTAAACAATAGCATAAGGGACAAGGAGGAAGAAGACAAAACTCTTGGTTCACAAAACCAAGGTAAAAGGGACCATGCAAGCCTAAATTTGAAATCACTCCAAGAGTAATATTAAATGATCCTGCTCTGCAAGCACACAGAGAACACATGGCGAACTATGCCATTGTTTGTAAATTCATGGGACTATGGCCCACTGAAAAAGATTTACAAATGTGGATCAAGTATCATTGGAAGCCCAAAGGAAGCATTGACCTACATCTTGGGTCAAAGGGATTCTTCAAACTGGTGTTCTCAAACGTTGAAGACAAAGACAAAATATTCGAAGGAGGACCTTACTTTTATGCAACATCTTGTCCCTATATGAGGCCTTGGATGATGAACTTCATCCGAGAGCAGGAGACCTTCACCTCAGTTCCAGTATGGGTAAGGCTATATTCTCTACTTCTTGATTATTGGTCAACTGAATCGCTAGCAGCTATTGGTAATAAAGTAGGACGTTTTGTCAAAGTTTTTGAAGCCAGAAGAAGAGGGAAATATACTTCCTTTGTAAGAATATGTGTGGAAATAGATCTATCAGACGCTCTTCCAGATGAGGCTAATTTGGAAGTTTTTGATGACAAGTGGGTGCAGACCGTGGACTACGAGCATATCCCATTCAGATGCCATATATGCCATGAACATGGACATCTCTTTAGAGATTGCCCTCTCGGTAGTAGACAACAAATAATACCTCAATAATTTGAAGGATACATAAAGCTTTCAGAAAGTGGCAAGCAGAAGTAAAGGGGGAAAAAATGGAATGAAGCAACAACAAAACGAAAGGCAGAAATTCATTCAGAACAAGTTTCAAGTGTTGGATGAGAATGAAAAAAACACGAAATATGATCTATCTCATGAGAAAGATCCTAATGAAAAAGAAAAGGAAGAATATAGAAAACACTCTCAAGATATGGTACATCAAAATGAGACTACTATGAGTGATGCAGAAATGGAAATGGGCTAGGAAATGACCTAAAGAGAAATAGATCTGGAAGATCATGAATTATAGGAAATTCTAGACAAGGAAAACCTGGATCTGGAAGGATTCTTGAGGCAAGGATCCAAGGGACGAATACAATCAATACCTCTGGAAGAATTCTCTCAGATACAATAGTTATTTTTATGCAAAAAACATCCCTAAGTTGATGACTAGCGCTGAGATCCAGTATTGCAGCAATAATGCTACAACTCCTGGCACTCCCTTCTTTACTTTTATCAACCCGATAGTTCGTAACAAACTTGGAAGCGACAGTATTATATGCACAAGTAATAGCTCTTGCCGCAACTGTCACTTGGTTAGCTAGCACAAGTTCGCTAGGGGCTCAAGCCAACTTCTATGAGCTTTGAGAAGAATCTTGTTAACTGATGGATGGAAGCTAACTTGAAGGAAGCTAATCTTCTTGCAAAAAGAAATTGAAAACTGAAGGAAAGCGCAAACCCTAACAAACCCTAATTCTACCAGCTAGTCCTACTGATGCAAAGAAGAGAATATAAGCTACTAAAAGAGATTCCATTACTTCTAGGAAGGTAAAATACACGTGTCTAGACTACCTCTATCTGAAGAAAACATATTTTTGTATTTTTGAATCGGTCGTCAAATTTCTCATGCATAGGCTTTCACTGTTCTTGACTGTGTAGAGGTGGATCGATGAGGAGAAATGCTTGGAAGAGGTCGGGAAGGTTGAGAGAGGGCCTAAGGTGTCCCTAACACCCTTTGAGAGAGTTTCACAGAGTTGTGGCTATCAAGAAACCTCATATGTGAGCTTCTACAGGAAGTCTGCACGGGTTCTACAGGATGAATGAGTGAGTAAAGATGAAGGAATGGGTATGGAGGTAGATAGGGGTTTGAAGTGGTCCACGGACTGGTGGATGGAGTTGGGGGAAGGTGTAGATGGTTGAATTTGCTCAAAGAAGGCTGAAACAATGGTTGCACGAAGAGGTAGGGTTATGTGGGGAAGATGACAAACATGGGGTGAGAAACCGAGTTAGGAGATGGAACAGAAGGTTCTGATGAAGTTTGGGTGGATGAAGAAGTGGTAGAGGTGCTCTGCACGGTGTATTTCCAACTGAACCAACAAAGACTTGCATGTAATCACAGTCCTAGTTATACCAACCTAATCTAATCTAGCTAATAGTAAAGTGAATGAACAGATGCTTTATTTGCAAGGGAACCATATATATTAACTATGCAACAAAACATTTCAAAGATCTGAACATGTAACCAACTTCTAAAAACGAAAACCGTACACTAGTGATTGCATGGCAAAGCAAAAATAGTGTTTTTGTTTGGGACAACAAGGTTACTTTGATCCCAGCCCTTGATCCTATGAGGGAGAGGCAAAACCAAAGGTGCTCGTTGGCCTTTCTCTGGAGCTTTTTTCCTTGTTGATATCCTAACGACCTAATCTAAACATCAAAAGCTTTTCTAACCATCAACAGTGACCTAGTTAATCATCACAATTTAATGTGCCTAATCAAAAATAATTTTGCAAATGCATAAAGGAGAAACAACGATGCATAAAGGAAAAATAAAAATACATTAAAGGAGGCCTTGGCTCTCAGGTTGGGCCCAACCCTAAGAGCTACGGCTCCTATAAATAACTCAGAGTTGATACAAAAGAGGATTGCTTTTCATTATCAAAAAATAGTGATCAACCGAAAGTTATGCCACAATGGCTACAAGCAAATGAGCTGAAAGTGACAGCACTATAGTGAAAAAAATGCAATGGTTTCAAAAGTAAACTATGAAGTCTGAGGCCTTCTTATTTATACATCACGAGGGGCCTAGCAGGCCTCCTAAATTCAAGGGACTCGGCTATCCCAACTGATAGTAGACAGTCCCTTTCCCAAAATCTGCTTGGCTGCCTTTAGGATCCATTTTGGTGGCCTGTGAGCTCGGAGTTAAGGGTGGATATCCCAAGGAAGGGCCATTTAATGTCAAATACAACCCCCTACGAATCCTCACCTCAAGCTTGGCTTTCACATAGCCCATGATTGCCTGGTTTTGCTCCAACATTTGTCCAAAAAACCTGAAATAACCACGTATTAGCCTCCTAGCTAGAGTGACCACCCTTATTTGTTCAAACGACATAAACATACTAAAAAAATGTATAATCTATGAAAAATGGAGGATTGGACAAGGATTGAACAAGGACAATTAGGAAAAATGAGCCCAATAAGTTACCCAATTCGGGGCTCATCATCACCCCCCTGCTAAATGGGTTGCTCATCCTCTGAGCAAGTAGTCCAGCTCCTTGTCCTTAATTGCTTTGATCGCCTCCCTCACATCCTAGGCTTCTGAAGTAATATCTTCTTCGCTATCATGGAATCTGACTTTCCTTTCCACCTCTTGCCACTGCTTATGGTCCTCTTCTTCTGTGCCTCCTTCTAGCAACCCCAAAAGCAAAGGTGGACTTAACTTGAGGCCTATCCAGCTGGCCTGAAGATTCTACATAGACTTTTTGTAGAGAGGCACTCATGCCAAGGCCTCCCTCATTCTACTTGGGGTGTGGTATTCCCTGATTTTGAGGCTGTGGGACAACGTGTTCCACTTACGGGTGCAAGCATGAACACAATTGTCCCCCAAAATAGTCGCTCCATGTCCTCAAAATGTGCTATGGCCTGAGCTTGATGATCCATGTACTCTAGCAGGGCCTGAGAGTTGTTTTCTAGGTGCTGGTGGGCGGATATCAATGCTGAGGGGTCCCCTGGCTCTGCTCTAATCAACAGTGGTTCCTGTAGTTCCCAGTACATGACATTTCTGACCTCTACTGCTCTCTTTTCTTCATGGTTTATCCATGAGGTCATGGCCATAAGCTGCATGTCCCCTACTACTATGTTGGGGTCCCACGAGGTCATGTTGGGAAGGGACAAATTATGAAGGTAGAACTCTGATAGCTTGGCCTTGTCTTCTGACGAACTGCTGTTACATAAAGCCATGAATTGTTGGGGGTTTTGGATTTGGGTGATACCCCTCTGTGCCGAAGTGTTGATCTAAAATTGCATCCATTTATCCTTGAGGTATAGGGTGTAGGATTTGGTCGGCTACCTACATTGCAGAGCTTCCATTGCCCAACTGGCCATGCAGGCCAGTTGGGCCTCCTTCTCTTGTATCTGCTGCTTTAGAGACTGTATTTCTAGGCCTGCTTGCAATTCAATTTCATGTAGTTGCCGGTTTAGTGTCTCAAGTTTAGCCTGCATTCCTTCCTTTCTTTGAGGCTCTTCTATGGTATCTTTGGCTATTGTGGCCTCCTCCTGTTGCTTCTATTCTCCCAAGAGGTGAGGCCTGTCTTCTTTCCTCTGTCCTTGTGACTGTAGTTACTGTCTAAGCAGCTCATTCTATTCTCGTAGCTTGGCCTGCTGGTAGCTCTCCACATGCCGTACCCTTGCCAATTCTCTTTGGGCTTCCTTGAGCTTTTCCTCCATAGTACCTATATCTGCCAGCCCCTTGGATTTAGCGATCTTCATCCAAGTGTGGGTCCTTACTCTTTCTTCCTCTAGTGCTAGGAAAAGTGGCACAATGAATTTTTGAGGAATGATTTTCCTGGCCTCTAAGAAGTTATAATAAGAGCCCAGGCTAGGCTGGGGGCTCAGTTCCATAGTGGTATCATCCTTCTCTTCCTCCAGTGATGACTTGGCTGCTTTTTCCTGCATATTTTCGGTCTCCTTCATCCTAGCCAATGTTTCCTGTAGAGCAGCCTTGGCATCTTGTAGAGAGTCCTCTGAGTTCAATTTTTCCATCCTTTCTTTCCATGTGGATGTCTTCAGGCTTCCCCGCTGATATGTGATGGATGTCTTTTGTTTGGATAGGGTGTATTCAACTGTAATTGGTCCTTTGGACTATTTCTCCTTTGGTCTACCATTTATAATCCTCGTGCTTCTTCTCACCTTAAAATACATGGAAGGCTCCCTCTTCCACTTTTCTTTCTACTTTGGAGATGTGTTAAGGGCAGCCACCACAGCTGCTGCCTCCCTAGCTAGAATCTCAAGAGATTATTCCTTCCCTTGCCTCCCTAGCTAGAATCCAAAGAGATTAGCTGACCGTTTTTTGGCTTCCTGTAGAAACAATTTTTGGATTTCTTGTAGAAATGGCCTTCTGGCTTCCTGTAGAACCAGTTGGCACTGTTTTTGCCTGCTTGGCTAGGGGTGCCTTCTCCTTTAGCTTGGTTGTGGCTGCCTTAGGTGTGCCTTCACTTGCTTGGACTTTTTCAGTCCTTTCTGCCCTACTCTACAATCTCTTCTCCCTAGGTGCTTGTGTCATTTTTCCACCCACCATTTTGGTCTCAGCAGCTTGGCCTTTCTCTTGTTTGTCTTTTTGTCCTTGCTTTGGTGGTCTGCCTGGGGTTTCCTGACCCTTGCCTTTCTTTTCTGCCTCCATGTGCTCCTTCTCCTTGCTAGTGGAGGAAGTGAGTTCCTCGGCCAAACTTCGGATATCATCATCCTTAGACATATTGCGAAAAATCTCCTAGGAGAGAGGGATAGTATAGGTATGGAGTGCATCTTCTACCAGGAGCTTGATAAGCCCATGATGGGCCAACTGGTCTTGTTTCCCTTCCCTTAGCTTTGTGGCACACTCAATCAAGGATTGCAGGAGGAAGTAGGGGATGCTCAGCTTTTTTTCTGTGGGTAAATCCATTTTGTGCCTGAGTTCAGTTAGAAAACAGAAGTGATAACCATATACAATATTGAACCGCCCTTCATAGGTAATATATTTCATAATTTGAAGGTTGACTTCACTCCAAAATGGCTGTAGGCTGGTTCTCCAGACCCCTTTCTTATCCTCTGAAAACTGTTCCTCTGGTAAGAAGAATTCCTTTTTAGCCTTTTCACCCAATTTCCTCTCCTCTTTATCCTAGGGTACCCCCATTGGTAGATCAGTGACTCTGGTAATGAGTTGTGAGGTGAACTTTAGGGTCAACCCTCTGAAGTTTACGGTGGCTAATGTATTTGATTTAGGCTTCAGGGACCTTATGAATTCTTCTGTTATTTCATCATCGTGGCCTTGAATTTTTTCACAGAAGGTCATCTAGTTTGCACAGGAAAATAGGTCTACCACCTCAGGAGTTTCTCGTAGTTTCTTGGAATCTGAGGGTTCCTTTCTAATAAACCCTCCTCGCATGGTGAAAAATGCTCTGTTTTGGCTTGTGCTTTGAGAAGAAAGGGAATTCTATCCGTGTTTCCTCCTCAGAACGTTGAAAATAGTATCCCTCATGCCACTTCGTATCAATTACCCAGTTCTAAAACTCGACTGCCCGTGTACAGAAGGACAACTCTGCTTTCCCTAAACAAAGTGCAGAGCTAAATTTCCAGCATACACATAATCATGTAAAATTCACATTTTTTTTCTCCCACCAGTTAGCCTTGACAGTGTTTCAACTTCTCTACAAGAGGAATTTTCTTCAGGACCCATGGAGAAAATCTTGGACACAAACCAACGAAGAAAATTTCATGCAACCACAAGTAAACTGCTATTTTCGATTCACAGACACACTTTCTTTTAATTTTTCCTACCCCAGCACATCGAATTCACCACCTTTTGAAATATCATGCATGGGAATGGTGTTTGCGGGCCTACCTCTCTTAGAATATCCAACCTTGACGTAGGCAGTCCAGGTTTCCTTGTTATGCCGGGTTTCCTATAGCACTCCTTCCTGTAGAAAGATTTTCCGACTTCTGGACGATTTCACGATGCTTCTGGACAAGTCTAAGACGCAGGAGGATGTTGGAACGGGTCGAGAAGCTCGGGCTAACAAACTGCACAGGAGGAGGACACATACTCTACTGCAAAAACGGTTGCAAGTGCAAATGACAGCGATTCACCATGAGTTATTCGACCAAGCAATTTGAATTACTGCGCAATTCATGGTGCGGGGGTGAGCTGTCTAAGCTGATCCATTAGCTAAAGTCATAGCCATCATTCTTCAGCATGTCTCTAACCGCCAAATCCTTTCTTCTGCCATTAACCGTCGGCATTTTTGTCACACTGTCGATTCTCCCCGACTGGACACTTGCCACGTGTCAACAGCCCATCTCTTTGGAATAACCGGGCTCATTCAGATCCCACGAGGACATCTGACTGGCTGTGGGTGGCCAGTTGACTGGCCACCCAACTTGTTCAATCCACACATTTCATAGTCATGCAAATTTTAGAGTATAGTTCATGCAATTCGACAAATAAGGTTAGACACTTACCTGTGTGGCCGTGGATGTGTTTTGCAGGCTTCGGGATGTGGAATGTTGGATTTTCTTGCTGCTGCTTGGTGCATGGGCGTTGGAGATACTTTTTCATTGGCTGATGCTGGATACAAGACTTTGGGACCCGACCCTCTGGTGTTAAATGCTACATGCGCCAGCTTCGTTTGATTTGAGCTGCAGGTGTCTCCATAGTATGTGCTCCTGTCGGATCAGCTGCTACAGGATTCCTGTAGGACATCTTGTAGCTGCTTCTCCTCCTGGGATGCATGATGAAATGATTTGGATTGCGTTCACAGATG
>APFE030057191.1:0-18052 GCA_000404065.3 Pinus taeda
AGAGAGGGAGGTAGTGATGGAGGGTTAAGGGAGAGAGGGGGAGGGATGGGGAGAGAGAGAGAGTGGGAGAGGGAGAGGAGCAGAGGGAGGGATGTTAAGAGATGGGGAGGAGAGAGGTGAGGGGAGGGAGTGGGAGAAGGAGGGTAAGAGATTGGCAGAGGGGAAAGGGGGATGGAGAGAGAGAGAGAGAGAGAGAGAGAGATAAAGAGGAGGAAAGAGAGAGGGTGGAGAGAGAGGATGACAGGAAAAGGGAGAGGGGGAGGGAGAGGAGTAGATAGTGAAATAGGTGGGGGAAGAAAGGGGGAGGGGGAGAGTATGAATGGGAGAGGGGGAGTTGGAATGGGATGGGGAGAGAGTCATAGGGGGAGGGGAAGAGGGAGGGGTGTTATGTATGCAACGAAAACATGAAAGAAGCACATTGTCATTAACATGCAGTCATGTGTAGCCAACAAGTTTAGATGTAATGAAAATAGAAGATTTAAATGAAAATAATGTGGGGTGGGAAGAGAGATATAGAGGGGGCGGGGGTCGAGAGGGAGAGAGAGAGAGAGGAGGGAGGGAGAGAGAGAGATAGAGAGTGAGAGCGAGAGGGGGAGGGAGAGAAGAAAAGAGAGAGGGATAGGGGAAGAGAGTTATAGAGAGAGATAGAGGGAGAGGGGGAGGGAGAGAAGAAAAGAGAGAGGGATAGGGGAAGAGAGGTATAGAGAGAGATAGAGGGAGAGGGGGAGAGATCTAGAGAGAGGAGGAGGAGGGAGGGTGAGAGAGAGGGGATGAGAGAGAGGGGGTGGAGATGGAGAGGGGAGGGAGGATAAGGAGAGGGTGGGGGGGAGATGGAGAGGGAGAGGAAGAGAGGCATAGAGAGAGATATGTGGGTGCAGAGAGGGGGAGCGGGAGCAGGCAGGGGAGAGAGTGAGAGAGGTAGAGGGGGAGAGGGAGTGGGAGAGAGAGGGAGAGGACATGTTGCGTGAGAGGGAGAGTGGCAGGGAGAGGGAGAGGGGGAGTGGAAAATGAAGAGTGTGGAATAGGGAGAGGGAAGTGGAGGGGAAGGTGGAGCCAGAGGAGGAAAGGGAAGGAGAGAACAATGGGCATAGGGAGAGGGAGACAGAGAGAGATAACAGGAGAGACAAAGGAGAGAGAGAGAGAGAGAGAGAGAGGGAATGAAGAGAGGGGGAGGGAGAGGGTGAGAGACAGAGGGTGTGAAATAGAGGGAGGGGGCGAGAGAGGGAAAGAGACAGGAAGAGAGAAAGAGAGATATGAGGGGAGAGAGGACGATAGGGAGAGGGAGTGGGCGAGAGTGGAAGGGAGAGGGAGTGGGCGAGAGTGGAAGGGAGAGGGGTAGAGACAGAGATAGGTGGGGTAAGAGACAGGGAGATGGCCTGGAGAGAATGAGTGGGAGGGAGAGAGAGGGAGATAGGGTGATGTGGAGAGGGAGAGAGAGAGGGAGAGAGAGGAGAGGTAGAGGGAAGAGAGAGAGCGAGAGACAGAGTCAGAGAGGGTAGGGTGTGGTGAAGAGAGTGAGAGAGGAGGAGAGGGAGATGGAGAGAGAGGGGGAGGAGGAGGGAGAGGGGGAGGGAGAGGAGGAGAGAGTGTGATAGGGGGAGGAGCAAATGGATAGTAAGGGAAATAGCGGGAGAGAAGAGGGATGGAGGAGAGGAAGAGAGAGAGAGACACAAGGAGTGCGTGTATGAGGGGGAGTGAGAGGAAGGGAGTGAGAGGGAGAGGGAGAGAGGGAGTGAGAGGTAGAGAGGGATAGAGAGGATTGGGATGAAGGGATAGGTGGAGAGGGATGGAGATGGGGAGAGGGTGGGAGTGGGGGAAGGTGAGACCATGGGAGAGGGGGAGAAGGTAGAGGGAGAAGAAGAGGAATGTGAGAGGAAGAAGAGAGAGTGGGGAGAGAGGAGGAGGAGTAGAAAAATTTGAGATAGGTATAATTTAAGATATAGAGAAAAATAATTACATTGTTAATTTTGAAAATAATTTACAATAAAATGGGAAAAGTATAAAATAAATTATATCAAATTATTATATGCAATGAGAAAAATTAAAATGACTTTCACCTAATATTTATAGAGATATTAAATTAAAAATATAAATAAAGAAATTCTAGAAATTTTAAAATAAACCTAAATAAAATTTAAAGAGACTATTAAATTTTCTTAAACCTTTTACTAAAATTCAAACTCAAATATAAAATTTACATGCAATTATCAATCTAATATCATTAAATACCTACAACCTAATATCATCAAATACCCACACGAAATTATTATAATGCAATCAACTCTTTTTTACTAAAATTCAAACTCAAATATAACATCTACAAACAAAAAAATTACATGAAGTTATCAACCTAATATCATCAAATACGTAGAAGAAATTATTATAATGCGACCAGTGTTCAAATTTGAACACATCACAGCCCTTCCGAACCCCTCTAGCAAGTCAGAGAAGGGATCAGGAAAATTTACCAGTCAAAAGAAATTTAAATTTTGATTTTTACAAGTTTAAAAAAAATAAAAATAATATTATAAAATTTCCAATGAAGGGCTGCATGTCCGTAGGACATTTCAAAAAAATCCAGTTCTCTGACTGATGTAACACTCTAAAGTCTAGAGGAGGTTCTGACAACACTCAAGAAAGTGCAATGGGATGTAATGGAGGTTGTTCATCCTTTCTCAAGCCATAGTGATAATGGCAGCACTGATAAAGTTAACAATGATGATATGAGGTTTATGTCCGCATTCATTGATAACAGAGGTTTCTTTTCACATTCATTGATAGCATTGGAGAAGTAGCTATCTATTGGTATCTGTGAACATGCATATTTTGAAGGTATCAGAGATTCAAAAGAAACAAATGACAAAAGTCAGAATTAACGATGACTGAGGTAGATTATTCTGAGCCTGTGAATCTTACCTACATTGATTTTTCCAATCCGAACCTTACGGCGAGTGCAACACAAGTTCGCAAGGTATTTTAACTCTCAATTCTAATTTTCAACTTTCATTTCCCTGATCTTTCATTCAGTTCATTTATTTAGGCAGAATCGATTAAAATTATTATGTATGGAATGGTTGATTGATATTTATATAGTCATGTGTAGAACAAGTCCGCAAGGTATTTTAACTCTCAGTATTAATTTTTCAACTTTCAATTCCCTGGCCTTTCATTTAGTTCATTGATTTATGCGGAACCAATTAAAATTATTATGTATGGAATGGTTGATTTATCTTGATATAGTCATGTGTAGACTCTGTATCTCTTTTATATCGTCCATCATGTCATCCATGAAGATTTTTTGGACTAAGTCTTTAAGCAAAGTCGACGACTTTTTGCCCTTCCTAAGGAGGAAAAGATGAAATTGTTGCAGAATGAGAACCATCAAGGTTATACTCTATATCATGCAGAATCTCTTAACATTTCCATTCAACTTGAAGGTTTGATGTGGATTTCTATCCTCTTATATTTACTTCTGCTTGTAATTACATCTTGCACTGCTCAACTCCGAAAAATCAATCCATTGAAGTATTTCACTTCATACTTTTTCATATATTCATTTTTCCAAGGATTGGAAGGGGAGTTATGAAGCTTCAGAAGCGTCGATAAAGGCAAGCGATTTCACGGTCCCAATCAATGGCCTTCAATAGGTATGCAGTTCAACATTTGAAACGATATTTTTCATACTTGTCGAGTGCTTAAAAATAGATTAAAGTGACGATATTGACATTTTTACATCATAACGACATACTACATTTTCTGTGGTATCTCCATTTTCTTTAATTTGTAAAAAATTATTCTTTCTTGTCAACTCACCATTAACACAAGATTGTTCAATTATGAGATTAATTCATTAGACTTACTGATTCACAATTTTTTTTTCATCTTGTAAATAACTACTACCATCTACTACATATTCGAGGATGTCGAATATATTCGAGTACTGATCATGTCGAATATGTTTGAGTATTGATCATCCTACCACTATGAAAACAACTTCCATCCTACCTTTATGATGACATATTCATGACATTACTTTGATGTTCCACATAGATATCTTGACATAGTATAATAAGGCCGATAGGGTTCCTTACATTTTCCATGAAGACATTATTACTTTGAAACTCTGATGTTCGACATGGAAATCTTGAGATAGATAATAAGACTAGTAGGGTTCTTTATTTATGGTTTCTTTTTAGCGAAAATCGATATATAGACAAAGTAATTTATTTATTAATTTGAGTTCTTATTTTATAGTAATAAATTAATAGATTCTCATTTTATAGTAATAAATAAATAATTTTTCATTTTATAGTAATAAATGAAATAAATTAGTTAAAGATGTAATTTTATCGTGTTTAAAAATAGATTAAAGTGATAACACTGACATTTTTACATCATAACCACATTTTCTATTGTATCTTCATTTTCTTTCCTAATTTGCAATATTTCCTTTCTTTCTTGTCAAGCAACCATTAAGACAAGATTGTTCAATTTTCACAACCATTCAGACAAGATTGTTCAATTATGAAATTATCCCATTAGATGGTGCTAACTACACTTAGTGATTCAAACATTTTTTATATTCTTGTAAATAACTACTACCATCTCTTTTCTATTTTTAGATGATTCTATGACTGATAACCATAATGCTTACAAAAACCTAGTATTTCTTCCATTTGAACTTACTTTAATAAACCTTACTATTAAGCCTAGCATTTGTAAAATCAAACTGCATTTAAAACCCTGTATTTCTTCTCTTATATTAAAAAGACTTTTTCTTTACTAACTCTCTAGTTTTTGAAAACATAGAAATTAATGCTATAAAAAAAAATTGAGAAATAATAAGTGTGCTTCCCATAAAATGATTTAGAGTTTTGAACCGGGGAGAAGTGTTAAAATGAAACTCCAGGGCTATTTAATAACTACAGAACATAAGATTGGTGTGCCTACATGGCTACAACTTAATTTTCTTTTTCCAGTTGGTCTTCCCAAAAGATATAGAATGCCAATAGTTATCCATACAACTACTATTGTGTCTCCTGCTTCATTTTCTCCATTAGACATCTAGGAAATAAGTTGTGTGTGTGGATGTCCATGTAACTGCTGCTATGAAGGATTTTTAAGTTGATGTTGAAATCATAGAAAAATTAAACGACATTGTTAATGAAAAGAAACCATATTATTAGAAAAATACATCAATGAAAAGAAACTGCCTTATTAGATAAAGATATCAACAAAACTTGAATTCATTGTAAGGACCAAATTTGAAAACTATTCTTAAACAACAACAAAATTGACCAACCAAGCCATACAACAACAACACTGCAGATAAGTATTGCATATTACAATATTTCCCTATTAGATGTGGAAAACTTTCGTTTTAATTACATAATTTTTTGAATCTATAAAGCTTGAAGTTTTTAATGGAGATGGAAGTCTATTGATAGTTTTCTTTGATTGATCAATGTTAAGAGAAAAGTTCAATTACCTTGGTTGTTGAAGGTATATATTTATTTTTTTGGTTTTCTTTAAATTGTTTCAAGCTGAACAAAACATATAGTATAAATTTTAAACAAATGAAACTAAAAAAACATTCTCCATTGTGCAAATAGATTTATATTTCAGTGATGTAAATATAAATATTTTTGAAGATTATCTAATGAATAGAAGAAACATATGGTTACCTTTTTTCAAGATTGTTCAATTATGAAATTATCCTATAATGGCCAATGGCAAGTAAACTGTCCAGGGGGGAAGTCGAAAATTCCAATGCCTTCGACCTCATTTATTGTTTCCACCGAAATTCCTTCGGCAGTTTTATTTAATTGTTTAATATCAGCGCGTTGTGGAGCTTTTGAATTTTCTGACCGACGAGGTAATGATTGACGACTGGGAGGTTTAGTTATGGGTAACGTGTGAAATGCAATTGAGGTATTTAGAAAAAGCTTTCCGTTGTGGTCCTGACTCTATTCGTTAGGCCGTTAAGAAAAAGCTAAGGTAATGATGTTGTGGTCCTCCGGCGTTATGGTCCTGACTCTATTCATTAGGAAAAAGCTAAAAGCTAGGGTAATGATGTTGTGGTCCTCCGCTGCGCTAATGATGTTGTCATCCTCGCACGTATAGGAGAGGGTTGAGGAGAGAGGAGAGTAAACGTTTAGTTACGCTTCATACGTTGGGAGAGGGTTGAGGAGAGAGGAGAGTAAACATTTAGTTCTGTAAAAATCCACAAGATATATGTACATATTTATTTACACCTTCGTAAAAGTCCAACATACATATTGTACTTCTTGGTTAGCATACATATTGTACCTGACCTTGTTGGCTAGCATACATATTGTACCTCATCTTGTTGTTTATTGTTGCAACATGAATTGATTTTAATTATGTGTGTCTCATCCTCATCACTATTGGTTATTATTGGCAACATGAATTAATTTTAACATCTGATTAGTTACTATTTTATAAAGTTGTCGTATAAAATGAGTATAAAATGTTCTATAAGTTATTGCCACTTATATATATATATAATTTTTTAAAATATATATATATATATAATATATTATATATACTATATATATATAATATTTATAATTTTTTATATATATATATATATATATATATATATCTCATTACTTTAACTTATATAATATTATTATATATATTTTGCAATAATTTTTTTTTCAAGTTTTATTTAAATTTTAGGAAATAATTTTCTATTGTCGTAAATGTTTTTTTAATTATAATTTAGTAATAAATATTATAATTTAGTAATAAATAACTAATTTTAATTTAATTATAAATGTATTTCAATGGTTTTTTTGAAGCTTATATTTTTTTCTAAAATGAAGTTATATCTTCTTTAACCTTTCAAATATTAATATTTTAAAGTAAAGTTTATATATATATATATATATATATATATATTATATATATATAATTATTAACCTGATTTAAATTTTATTTTAATCAATTTAAACTTTTAATATAAAAACATTTCGAACATAACAAGAAACTTAATAATTTAATAATTTCTTTAAATAAACTGATGTTAATAATGAATGAACAATGCCACTTTAAAAAAAAAATAACTAATTTATTAGGTAATTAATTTTTTATGGTACATAATCTCTGGAGCTTATAACTTGTTATAATATGCCAAAAATA
The DNA here is from genome assembly GCA_000404065.3 of Pinus taeda. Lineage (NCBI taxonomy): Eukaryota > Viridiplantae > Streptophyta > Pinopsida > Pinales > Pinaceae > Pinus > Pinus taeda. The sequence goes on from APFE030057191.1 coordinate 7,165, forward strand.
TATGGCTATGGATTTTCTTTGTAAGCATCATCACCATTTTTTGTAAGTTTGAAAACCACATGTTATCATGATTCCTTTTAATCAATATATACTTTTCAACATTACAAATAATCACAACATCACAAGTGGCTATGACCATGATTTTTTTTAAACCACAATCATTCAATGAACATTTAAAAATATATCAAAAGTGGCTCGTGATGTTGATAAAATACAAACAAAATAAACATAGAATTTAAAAATTAATTTACAAATAGATGTTTTATGATCATATAATTTTAAATTTATGTGGTTTTAGTTTATGCTATGTATTTTTTTTGTTGTGCTCTTGTTCGACTTTGGTTGTTTGTTATGATTTTATGTGTATAATCTTTTCACACATATGTATTATCACATACAATAATTATTTTTCCAATGTGTAGAATTTGTATACTAGAGTGTCAACATTTAATTTGTAGTTTAATTTAATAAAATGTTGTTTTTTTCTGCAAATGACAACAAGAACATGAATGAATTTTAATTTTAGTGAGCACTACTATTCAATAAACATTGTTTTTTAATTAATCATTTCTTATCATTAGATAGAATTTTTAGGATAATGGAATTTTAAATGTTTGTATTTCTATTTTACGTAATGTATGTGTTTGCTTGTTTATGATCTTGTTTGTGTATAAACTTTAGAACACAAGAAAAAATTTCAGTAGAATATGTCATATGGATGGTCATTGCCCAAATTTACTATGGACTTGATACAAGTCACATTTATCATGATTTCACACATAAAATATAATATCCAAGAATTACACTTCCAATTAATTGAATGTGTATTAAACTATATATGTCAAAATTAGGATTTGGTTTAACAAAATTCCATTTATTTTTGCAAATGACCATGGTTTCTTTTGTAAGTATCATTACTCAATGCATCTATGAGAATCAAACAATTTTATAAGTATTTTTAATCGATATATATTTATAATTAGTTACAATGGATGTTTCATGATGATAGGGTTTTAAATGTTTGTATTTTTATTTTATGTAATGTATTTACTTGTTTGTCTTTGCTCTTGTTTGTGTTTCTATGTCTATGAATTCTAGAACACACAAAAACTTTCATTATCATGTACCATATGGAAGGTCACTAAACAAATTTCTGACAAACTTGATACAAATAACTTCTATGATGATTTTAAGCATCCATAGTATCTAATGCAGGAGATACACTTAAAATTATTTGAATGCTTGCATTAAATTATGCATGTTCAATTTAATAAAATTTCACTTATTTTGGTAATTGACCATGGCATCATGAATGACAATTTTTTTTTTTTCCTTTATAACCACCACTATACTATTCAATGCGTATTTGAAAATCAGATTCTCTTATAATTGTTTTTAATTAATATATTCTTTCTTCCTTAGGAAAAATCATAATTTTATTAATGAAAGCAAATTACATGTAGATTCCGATAATGCGTTCAATCCCGCCAATCGAAACTAATGATCACAGAAACCAAAAATACAACTCCAAAATGGTGGTAAACATGTTACCCTTTTCTCCATTTCTTCTTTTTAACCTTTCACCATTGTCCTTGGGAAGGTGTGGTAGCTACAAGCGCTAGCTGGGTCCCTTCTTTAATTCTTGGATTTTCCTTATCTGGATCCACACTTCCATATACATGATGACGTTTTGAGTCCCCTGTCCGCATTGCTACAGGGATCATCTCCTACATCAACTTTATGTTCTTTCCTAGGACAACCATCCATTGTGCGATCTTCTCCTAGTTGGAGTGCATTCATGCCCAAGGAAACTCCAACAAATGGCTCTCATAGGCTGCAAACTAACGGTTCCAATATTGGTCACAAACTATGACCCAACGCACCTCAAAATGTTGTTGCTCAGACTTTTTCAATGCTGGAAGTCTGTGACTGGTTAGGGAACTAACCAGAGTCCCTAAAAACCCTTCAAAGTAGGCCCAAATATCCCCTTATGTTGAGGTTGTCCTCCAAGGATATGCTGCCCCATAACGCTGCTCCTTCAGGGTAGTTTTGAGCCCATATTCAGGGGCCTGTCTCCATAAAGGTATTGCGACCCTTACAACACCCAAACTAGGGCCACGATAGCCTCTTGGTAGGAATTTCCACCCTCCAAAATGCCTCAAAACAACCTCCCTGGTCCTTCTTTGGCTATCACCTCCAAGGACAAGACTACGACCCTCTAAACATCCCTTAACCACCCCGTGTTTACCCTTCAAATCACTCACTGACCCTGCCTTGGCTACGGTCTATAAGAGAAGGTCCTTGGCCCTTCAACCAGCAAACACGAACTCCAACTTGGTTGTTGGTCACCCTGCAAAAACCCTACAAAGATAAAAGTTCAAACTCCTTGGTTATGTGCCCTTAAATATATGGCCTAGAACATAGGTAATCTCTCTCCAATGAGATCTCCAAATGAGGTATGTGTTGAAAAAAAGGACTTTCAAATGACTCCACAATACCTTCTATTGATACACTAAAAGAAGGGTTCCTCCAATGTCATTCTAGCATTTCACAAGCTGTCAGAAGCCTAAATAACATTAAGCCAGCCTTGACACTTCTTGTGAAAACCCATACTTTCACTTAAAAAAATTGTAGCTCCTTAATGACAAGTTAGAATTTGATTATTCTAATTGCATCAAAATCGTCTCGTTGAGAGATATCATCCTCATCCATCACATGTCGAAAAATCATCATGGTTTTGGCCCACAATATTGAAGAATCTGGGGAAAATGTAGTTAGTATGATTTTTCTTATCATGATAACTATTTCTATGGTATTTCAACTTTTTTCTTATTAGAAAAATCTTATATTGATATCATTAGTGTGTGTATTTCTTAGTTCATCGAAAAGTTACTGAAATACAAGTGACAAGAACATAAGGTGTTCACTTTCTGCCAGGGCCAAAACCTATCCCTCTTGGAGAGGAAAACCCACACACAATTATTTTTATAGAGATTCCAATTGACTAATACTAAGACCTTGACGCTTGACCTACTAAGCCACTCAAAGACCAAAACATCAATCCTTTTCTTAATTTAAAGATCATAATCATTATTATTGTTGCTTCACTGAGATCATCATCATAGTACCACAAAGATTCTTGTAGTTGCACCATTGCTTGTACTTCCACCTATATCATTGTTTCATCACCATATCAACGAGGTCTTTTATATGTGAGCTTCACTGAGATAGTGAACATGATCGAGACTTGCTACTTTACAAAAATCTTGAATGAGTCTAGAATGTGGAATGTATTACTAATATCACTGGTAATTCTGCCGAGATTTTAATGACATCTAGAGAGTAGGTTGAGGTAAAGAGTGTCACTTTAGGACCTTCCATTCACAAGTATGGTGAGATTGTTATTATGTGATGCTGATGAATGTGAGACTGTAAGGAGGTTGAAAATATAGTGGGTTGATTTCCAAAATACATACTGTAACAACACTTCAAAACATCAATGGTATCCGAGATTTCTCGCTGTAATCATCCCTGAGATTTCTGAGACATATGAGATTTGTCTTCATGGCCATCACCTAGACTTATGGTTTTTAGTCCTAGTCTAGTCCATGACACATGAAATAGAAAAACACAATTTTCACTCCTTTTTAATAAGGGGTGATGTAATCTAAGCTCTCTCTTAGCGAAGGCGGCGACGGTGGCAGTGAAGGTGATGTAGGAGGTAGAGGAGGTAGTGAAGGAGGTGCTAGCAGTGGAGGATGTGGAGGAAGAAAATGAGTTGGAAGAAATGTAGGTAGAGGCAGTGGTGGCAGTAGCGGTGACGGTGGACGATGTGGAGGAGGAGGAGGAGGAGGATGCTAAGGTAGTTGAGGAGGAGGTGGAGGTAGTGGTGGAGGTGGAGTAGAAGAAGGAGGTGGAGGGTGTGGTGAAGCCGAAGGAGGAGGAGGAAGAGGAGGAGGTCATGCTGTTGGTGGAGGTTGAGTTTTTGGATGAGCAGGCATAGGTGGTGGTGGATGAGGAGGTGGAGGTGGAGGAGGAGGAGCAACAGGATGTGGAGGTTGAGGTGGTGAAGTAGGTGGAGCCAAAGGAGAATGAGAAGGATGAGGAGGAGGAGGTGGTGTAGGAGGAGGTGGATGTGAAAATGGAGGAGGAGGAGGTGGAGGTGGTTGCGGTGGAGGTGGAGGAGGAGAAGGAGCATGCCGAGGACAGGGTGGATGAGGTGGAGGTGGAGTTGGAGGTGTTGGTGGATGAGGAGGAGGAGGAGCAGATGAAGGTGGAAGTGGAGGAGGAGGACGAGGACGAGGAGGACGAGGTGGAGGTTTAGTTGGTGGAGAAGGTGGAGGCAAGGGAGGTGGAGGAGGAGGTGGAGGTTGAGGAGGAGTTAGAGGCAGAGGTGGATTTTTAGGTGGGGGAAGACGAGTTGGTGGAGGAGGAGGAGGAGGTGGAGGTGGAGAAGGAGAAGGAGGAGGAGAAGGAGAAGGAGGAGGAGAAGGAGAAGATGGTGGAGGAATGGAGGAGGAGGAGGAGGAGGTGGTGGATGTGGATGATGATGAGGAGGAGGGGGTGGTCGATGTGGATGATGAGGAAGAGGAGGTGGATGTGGGTGATTAGATTATGGAGGTGGAGGTGGAGGTGGATATATGGAAGTTAATTTAAGATTGATGTCTTAAATTAAAATATTAAATTGTCACTCTCTTCTCCATTGTTAGAAATGAAAGCTACAGTTTCATTAATCAAAAACATATCTCTTCACATACATAATATCCTACTATCAAATGATAATTAATCCATTTATAAATATTTCCCCTATTCACAAATATAGTCATTCAAGTACATGAAATTTCTTTTACGTTTAGATCTGATATCTTGGCTAAGAATTTGAAGCATTTATCAAGATCAAAATTTTGTGTTTATTTTGTTTAAACCTTTTGTTAGTCTCTTAAACACTTATAGTTCTATTTTAATTGTTCAATGAACCATCTTTTTTGGAATGATTGGTTTCATCTAATTATCGTTGATTTAAAAAGCATTGCTTAAATTTAACATTGTTTCTTGAATAAGAAGCCTTATGTTCTTCTTCTTTTATGTTTACTTGAGAAACATAGGATATTAGGAATCATATATGGCTTTGTTTATTGTTTTGGTATTTCACATATTTTGCATAATTATTATTTTGCGTAGTCATATAGAGTTGACATGAATATCTAATGTGTACTCATAGAATATAAATAGAACAAATATTATAGTATTGTAAACTTTTGATGGAATAAGTTCATTACATATAGTAAGAAGAAAATACATGGTATAAATTGTCCTTGTGAATAAAAAGAAAGGTTTACATTGTTGGGGCCATAAGACAACCAAAACTATTTTATCATAATTAAATAATTTCATTAACGAAGAGAGGGAAAATCAATTGAATTGAAATCGATATACATGCATTTTCTTTAGTGTCGTTCATTTTGGGAAAAGCACTAGATATATAAGGGTTTTGTTTAAACTCAAATGACATCAAATTTCCTTGCAGCCAACATCAAGTGAAAATGGAAACCAACATCGAAACCCTATAAAGAGTAATCGTTTAATAAGTACTTGAAGGCTAAAGAATAGGAGGAAAAGCTTGCATGAATTTTGACCCCAAAATAATTTCACAAGATAACCCAAGTTGGTCATAGACTAATCTATGCACACAAGAAAGGAATTCCTTTGTTTGAATTGGAATCACTTTAAATTAATTAGGAAAAGAACATTATAAAGGGTTTTGAGATATGTAGAGACTAACCTTACTAATATGGATGACATCCTTCAATCCGATGCTTTGTTGTAAACGGAATAACATTAGTATTGTACATATATGCATGTATAAAGAAAAATTATATTGAGATGAGAATCAAGTTACGGTTTAATCATAGAGTGAAAATTCTGGAAAGGTTGTACATTATGGGAAGGAAATCTATGTATGAAGGGTAGTTCATTTTGAAATCATTCAGAAAAGCATAAATTACCCCGAAATCCTTTGAGGCAACCATAACCAACTTATGATATATCACAAACACAAAGTTAGAAGTAAAAAATTACAATAATATACCCAATATGCAATAATGGCTATACTATAACAAACATAAGTGAATGTAGAGGAACCAAAGGTCTTGTGGTGGCTTACCGAAGGATTTCATCCATACCACATATAACAAGGACTCTCTTTCTAAGAGCGTGAGATGGACATAAGTTTTTCACACACATCGCACATAGAATCACATAATCCGAAAACATCAATGTTTTGTTTTTGAAAAACCTCACTGAGAGAAGTATATTTAATATAGTAATTTTCATTCTTTCAACTACTTAGTTTTGTTGAGAATTGTATGGAACTATGCTATTATGTTGAATCCCATGCTTGCAGATATATTTTTTATATTCATTAGATTACATTATATTCCATTAATGGTATGAAGAGAGCCAATATGTGATTATGCTTGATATCCAATCCATACATGAAAATCCTTAAATGTTTTGAAAGATTGAGATTTACTTTTTAGTAAGTACACCCAACACATTCCAGTGTAATCATCAACATAAGATTTCGTACATTTATTTTCATTATCATAATGAAAACGCATAGGACCACACAAACCAAAATATATATGTCTAAATTTTCTACATGAATGAAGGGGCCTTGCTAGCGATTGTGAACAAGGAGCAAGTGGCGAATGATTACGCATAGATATAGACCCATATAAATAAGAAAGTGGAAAATCCCACATATATTTAGTACGGTACTCAATTGACATATTTAATGCTTAAAGTGTTTATGTATAACAAAGGAAACGTGTTGAGTTCTCATGCTTTGGGAGTTAAATCACCCTTGACGAGGAAGGGGCATGACTAAGTAAAGAAAAAAATGAGATAATATTGACAGATAGTCTATGAGCTCTTCGTAGAATAAACAATGTTCCAATGTAAATAAGCCTGATAATTTTTGAAGTAGTAGAGAAGTTTATTGGGGGTAATATTTGAGGCTTTTTCAAAATAAAAAATAAAAAATAGTTGTCAATTTTGAAATTTTTTTAAATTTATTTGCTCAAAGTTTATACTTTAAAATTATTTAAACTAAAAAATTATTAGAACTCTCAATATTTTTATGAAAATATCATTAAACATTTAACATTATGGATATTAGGGAGTACTAATGTTAGACAAGGTTTATATGCTTTAAAATAAATTTCCATCCTTGAAAGTTTTACTACTAGATAGAACCCTTTGAGAAGAAAGAAAAAAGATCGCACAGTTGTGCAAAATATATAAAAGAATTAAGTGACTAAAAGAGATGATAACATGAGACATTGTTGAATGAAACTAATATATGGGGAATAACTAACAAGGAATAAAGTTGTGGGTCATTTAATGTTTGCATGTTGTGAGGCTTTGTGACATAGTACTCATGAAAACCCTCAATGCTAAGCGCGCGTAAATTTCATGATACTTTTTTATTTTAAATGATAAAAGAAAGTTTAGGATGCATAAATTTAATTATATTATAATTTAGTCAAAGAAATGTTGTACTCTTATTTTATTTTGTTAAAGATTTTTATGCACATCCAAGTTTATTTCACCTTCATGGTTTCTTTTCATAAAAAGGAGAACTAAGGAATTTGTCATTGTACATATATAATAAAAATATGATCACTTTTAGTAGAAAAGCTGGAATAGGAGGTGATGTAGGTGTTACATATCCCAAATAAGGTGTAATGTTTAACAATTATCTCCTTGTTAATGAAAAGTATTACCTTTCCCATTCAGTGTGTATCTAGTTTATTATATTTCCATTTATTTTAATGTTTTTCCTAAAATATATTTATTAATTTGTTAGTAAGTATCAAAAAATATATTTTTATATTGTAATACCTTTCGCCTCCAAATCACATGGAAGGTTTCTTGCATATCTCACATTCATTCAAAGGGGGAATTTCATGAATAATGATGTTAGATAAAGCGTTAATATTTGTATAATGGTTCCAATATATTTCGGTTTGTATCCTTTAAATTACATTTCTAAAGAAATAAATGTGAATGCATTTGAGATTTGCATAAATTTAATAGAAAAATATCTCATAGACTATACATATAGTGAAATTAATTGCAATTGAACTCAACAACCCCCTATATTTCAATACTAAGCCTCAACATTTAACTTGGAATTGATTAGACAAAATTAAAAAAAAAAACAAAACAAAACAAAAAATATAATAAAAAATCATATTTATATCTTATTATTCTTATATTATAATATAGTATATATATATATATTATATAATATATATGTATATGTATATGTATATGTATATGTATATGTATATGTATATGTATATGTATATGTATATTAATATAAATATTAGTGATTAAAGAAAAATGGGAATACATAATTTACACATTTGAAATACATATAAATAAAATTGTGAAAACATATTTATGATTCCTTAATTATGTTATGTTGATAGTGTGTATGCCTTGTAATAAGATTTCTAGAATTTTAATTTAATTATCAATAATCAATAGCTTGATGCTAGAGGTAAAATAATCAATAATTAATATTTTTAATATCAGTCATTAATAGAAGTTTGGGATTTATTTGATTAAAAAATGGTCTCAACATTAATTTCAAATACACTATATATAGAATATTTTGACTATAAAATGATTTATTGGTTTTTTTATAACTATTGTGACCATATAATTAAATGGATTGAAAATTGTTATATCCATCTATCTATGATAAGAATCAAAACACTAACCCCATTATACATATTGCATTAACTAGATTAAATAATTCATAAAAGTTAGCTAAAATATATATTTATTATTATTATTATTATTATTATTTATTATTATATTGTGGAGTTATATAATATATAAAAATATTATATATATAAATATGTTTATCCATGTTGATTCACTCCACTATTATTATGGAAATATTTTAATTGGAAACATTTCTTCTTACATTACCATGGCTTTGAAATACCACATTCCCAATATGATGTGTTGATATGCCAATTTAAAAAAATTAATTAATTTGAGATAATTTAATTAGTAGATTATGCCTAACTTGGACAGTCATCTTATCATTGATATGTCAATACTACCATGAATATTCCAACATTTTCCATCTGTTTTAAATATCTCTGATCAACATAATAATTAAATTATAACTATGGAATATCTATTTTCTTCGAAATTAAGTTAGAAGAAAATATTAACATTAAATTAAGACAAACTAGGGAAGCCATATAAATTAAATGGACCCAACTACAAATAAACTTCAATTCATGATAACCATAAAAATGGGTAACCCATTATTCCTATGAAATTTAATATATTAATAAAATGATAAAAATTAACTAAATAATAACTTTATTACAAATTATATTGTGGTTATTTATAAGAAAGAATTACATGCACATTTCAACAACAACAAAAAACCTTAGTGGAAAATTTTAGCAATGAAATATGTCAATATTACTACGAATATTCCAATTAATTCCATGGGGTTTAGATATATTCTATCAACCTAATAATTAACTTATAACCATGGTGATGAGCATAATTATAGGCATATATAACGTGTGGTCAACCGACTTATGTACTAATTGTTGGACTGCAAAAGGCGGATCATTAATTCTTATTGGAATGTTTATATTATGTTGTTCTGTTTCATAGTTATAACATTCCAGCCAAATCTCCATTTTATGTTGTTCTCTCTACTGAATGTTGTTACCAGGTAACTTAATATGTCATCAAACCTAGAATACTTGGATGAAACTTTGTCACTATCAGTCTACTTGGATCACATTTTATCTTGAACATCATTTTCTTCTATACTTCTTATTGAAGCAACATGGGTTGAATCACAAGTCAAGTCGATGATCAATTTTTATTTTTTCCTATTTGGTTCAGTCGACTATCCTTAGTCATATGCCTATGACGAGTTCCTTTCTACATTGAGTTTGTCTGGAATCAATTTTTTATGTTGCTGTCTTTTCTAAACTACCATCATTTTCTATAGTTTTTCTTCCTTGAATATATATCCTCCATATCCAAGCAACTGCAAGACATCAAACCCAATACAGTATTCTAGAAATTTTTCTAATTTTCTATGCTTCCTTTCTTTTCTACCCTTTATACGATATCGTCAAAAACTTTTCATGCAATTGAGTGTAGATTCTATTGTTGTTGTGTGTCTTCTAGTTGAATACCTGGAAATATTCCATTTCCATTTATTGTGTATGTTTACATCCCTGTTGTTTTCCAACTCCATGAGTCTTTGCTTGCAATATTATTATGAGATTATGTCACAAGTTCTAAGAGGTCAAATTTAAATGGTTGTGTATAATTAGGCTTCCCTTTCTTCTTCTTGTTCAGCATCTCGAAGCAGTAAAATTATATCACCTTGTTATTCTCGAGCTGATAGTGGAATTAGGAATATTATATTAGATTATTAATCGATCCTATATATATTTCGTTAATTGTAGGCTGATACAAAATCTCTTGCAGGTCTACATCTAAAGAGTTGACATACCAAACTTCAATTATTTGTATGGACAATTGAACATGCGATGACAGAGGATTCATTTTTTGTATATGTTGAGGTACTCTCCATCTGTTGGAAGATTTCTAAAGATTTCTTAAGGACTAACTAGTGAAGTTTGTTTCATGTCTACTGAAATTAGTAAAGAGGCAAACCAAATGTACTTATTAAAATTTTCACATTCATATCAGTTCATATTCAGCATGTCACCAACGAGTTCTTCCTAGTTGTATATTTTTCCTGTCATGATCATCTTACCAATTTATTGTTTAATACTGATTTTAATGTTAGAGACTCTCCCTA